>JZKD02S1347018.1:238368-254598 GCA_000966675.3 Picea glauca | reverse complement strand
CACCTCTGGGAATCACCGATATGCAATGTCACGTGTGGATCAGACGGTCCCTGTGACTCCAGATCGATGGATCTACTCCCCTCTTAGCTTCGAACCTATGAATGTTCACGCTGTACACTCCCTTGCAGCTTTGCAAGATCTAACGGTCCTCGATTTTTCGTGGATACTCTCCAGGTGATGTCAACCGTCTGTCCTGTCTTTTCTATTTCCAGCAAGTTGGATCAAATCCTTCCTCCGTGAAGACTTATGCGCCCACTCGCCAACCTATGGTGTTTCTCTCAGGCTTTCCTCAGCAACGTCTGGACTTATCCTTCAGTGAACTTGTAGGCCTATTCCTCCTGAGCTTGTTCTACAATTTCGAGTCCCTTTAGGAAACTCTCGCACGCACTCCTTGCGACAAATCCTCCACAATCGTTATGTGTCGAAACTTTTGACCCTGCGCACTCCTGCAACGGAAGACTTGATTTCCTTTGCTCATAATCGCAACTCTGAGACTTCGACTATCCTGCGCATGCCTTGTGATGTAGGAGCATCGCTCACTCATCAAGCGAGCCAACGCATGGAGCAGAAAGGACAGTTGGATAAGCCAACACACATTTTGAAATACCTTGGAAGTTGTTGCGCCGCTCTTTATTGAAGTCATTCATAAAGAAGCGCACTTGTATTGTAAAGGGGACCTTGATCCTTTAAGCTCTCATCCTTAGTAGAAAGGAAGGCATTTAATAGATTTAATGCAGGTAGATAGGATTTTAATTCCAGAATAGACACTTTAGAGATTCTAGAGGGAAAACAGATATAGACACCCTCTTTTGTACATTGTAACATAATTCAGAATCATTCATTCAGGAGAAAGAAGAGTAGAGCAGAGAACTGTATGAAGAACACCCATGTATAGAGATTGAATTAATAGAAGAAAGCTTTGATTCAATCCCATGGTTATGTGTTATTTTTTTGTGTGTTGATTTTATGCTCATGAGTATTTTCTTCATGTTACGCACTTGCTTTTATATGTTGTGTATGTGATTTCATGGTTGATTTGAAATCTGAGAGAAGGAGTGAATGAGTTTCAATTGTTTCTCTAAGTGAGCCAGAGAATTCCTGCAAGGAGTGCAGTTGAATTTGTCCGCAAGGAGTGCGTGACTGCAGGGTTCAATTAGAGTAATCTTTTGTTTCCATTCATCACATAAGTGCAGATTTGGCACCGGAGCCATGCAAGGCGTGCACAGGCTGGACGAAGACTCAGGGTTGCGATTCTGGAGAAAGGGAATTAGGACTGCTACTGCAAGTAAGCACGCAGATTCGAGGAAGCTTCAACACTTAGTCGTGTTCGAAGATCTGCCGCAAGGAGTGCGTGCAACAAGTCCTCATAAAGACTTGTGAACCGAGGACAAGCTCAGGAGGAATAGACCTACAGTTCACTGAAGAATAATTGCAGGGGCGTTGTGGAAAGTCGCGAAAAACTCCACAGGTTGGCGAGTGGTCGAACAAGTTCTCACAGAGGGAGCATTTCATTCATTCGCAAAGGACAACAAAGGAAGGATGGATGGTTGAAACCCCCTAGAGGGATTTCATGAGAACCCGAAGACCGATAGATCTTGTAAAGGTGCACGAAGATTACAGTGCGAGCAATTAAGAGTTCGAAGCTCTGGAGGGAGCAGTACCATCGATCTGGGTTCATAGGGATCATCATATCTACATGTGCCATCCTATATCGGCATATCGCAAGTTGAAGCACCAAGTCGTTGGAACGGGAGCAGTGATATCACGATCCGCAATATCCCGATAGAATCATAACCGTGATCGTGGGGACGCATGTCAAGGAATTCCAAATAATCGGGGTTCGGAGAATCGGGGTTCTCGACAGCAGAGAACGCTCGCATGTTGGATTCGCGATTCACGATATGCCGATGATGATGTGGCAGTGTGGGACCCCGAGAGCTAGTGGCATACACGTGGCATTGTATCGGAGGATCGGTACATCGAGGTTCAAAGTTTGGAAATTCAGGTTGTTGACATCGTGAGTAGTGATATCCTGATGGGAAGATCTTCGATGATGGAAGGGGAGAAAGTCAACGATTGACCCATATCGGGTTTCGGGGCTCGTGAGGTGTAAGGCACGCGAGCATAGAATTCGCAAGATTTTTCGACTGGTAAGGGAAATCATTGGAGAGGTACTGTGGGTGAAGAATTCCCGAGAGGGAATTAGAAGAGTGATATAACTCTTCGGGCTGAGGAAGAGAAGGTCCTAGTGAGAGCGATCATTCTCCGAGGAGTGGAGGAGGTTGCGTCAGAGTGGTATCAGAGCGAGGTTATCTTTTCTTTCTGTAGCAGAGGGAAACAAGATTACGCCATGCCGCCAAGAAGAGAAAGGTAGTCACCTGACCCAGAAGACAGGGAGGTGAGAAGAAGAGGTAGGCCAGCAGGAAATCCAGAAATGTAGTGCCAAATGAGAGATCTCAGAGCAAGTCTTGAAGATATGGAGACAGCGCAAAGATGTGGAGTTGGCGCAGGGGATCTTAGCGATTCCGAAGTTGAAGAGGAAGTTGGACATGCAGAAGAAGTCGCAGCAGCGGATGCATCAACTGAGCGGTTGATAAAAGCTATCGCCAAGATGGGTGTGAAGGCAAAAATGGACATTCCAGTCTACGAGGGAAGTCTAGATGCAGAGGAGCTACTGGACTAGATCTGAGCTCTTGACACCTACTTCAATTATGAGGAGATCGAAGAGGACAAGAAAGTCATACATGCTATCACCTGGTTGAAGGGACATGCAGCATTATGGTGGGATGAGCTATAGGCCGATAAACGTTCCAAAGGTAAACAAAAAATCAAAAGTTGGGACAGGATGATCGCAAAGATGAAATCGAAATTCATCCCCAGAGATTACCGGATCACACTATTCAAGCGAATGCAGAACCTGAGATAGAAGTTGATGACGGTGAAGGAGGACACTGAAGAATTCTACAAACTCAATATCCGAGCAGGTCATCGGGAGAGCGATGATGAGAAGGCTGCTAGATACCTGAATGGTCTGAGATACGACATTCAGGATGAATTAAGCATGAAAACCATTAGGACAGTTGAGGATGCTTATCATATGGCTCTGAAAGCCGAGGAGAAGCTGAGCTGTAAGCAAGGTCAATGAGGGTGAGGCCGAAGTTATCCCAGAGGCAAGGAAATTGCCCAGGACAAATACCAGAAGCCCAAGGAGGAATGGCAGAAACCTCAGGGTAAGATTGAAAGAGGTGGAACCTCACAGTGGGGACAGCCACAGGTTGAACAGAGAAGACAAGAAAATGATCAGCGGGGGGATTATGCTGATGCAAACACTCTTCCTCGTACTAGAGGTCGAGGTAGGGAAAGAGGTGGAGTGATCACATGTTTTTCGTGTGGAAAGAATGGGCACAAGTCATTCAAGTGTCCAGAGAAGAAAACAGATGGGGGAGAAGCTCACATCACTGAAGCTCGGAAGCGTGATGATGAGAACAAAGATGCAGAAGGTGGAAGATCGCTTGGAATGCATAAAGTTCTTTTAACACCCGAGAAGGAGGTGGAGAACACAGCTCAGAGAACCAGACTATTTACGACCACGTGCAAGACCAAGGGCTAGAAATGCAAAGTCATTGTGGACAGCGGAAGCACCGATAATCTCGTTTCAACCGAGATGGTGGAGAAACTAGAGCTAGAGATGACTGATCACGCAAGTCCATACAAAGTATCATGGTTACAAAAAGGACATCAGGTAAGTGTTACAAAACAATGCTTGGTTGAATTCAAGATAGGTGGGTATAATGATAAAATTATGTGTGATGTTATCCCCATGGATGTATGTCATGTATTGCTGGGTAGACCATGGAAATATGACAGAAATGTGGTTCACGATGGGAGGATGAACACATACACCTTAGAGAAGGATGGGAGAACACATAGGTTACTTCCGATAAAGTATAAGGAGGTAAAGCCGGAAGTAAGCAGTACCATACTTCTCATGAGTGGGAAGGAACTTCTCACAGAGATAGAGAAGAAAGAAGATCCACAATTCTTTGTGGTCAGGAAACCGAGAATTGTCCTGACTAACACAAGAGTGGATGACTTATCAGAAGAGATTTAGGAACTGCTGGGAGAGTTCACTGACATCATCGTGGACTATTTACCTCATTCGTTACCACCGATGAGGAGTGTGAGTCATCACATCGATCTCATACCCGGAGCCAGTTTGCCGAATAAGGCTGCATATAGGTTGACACCTCAGGAGAATGAGGAGGTCAAAAGACAGGTACAGGAGCTACTGGATAAAGGAATGGTTAGGGAAAGTCTTAGTCCATGTGTCATTCCAACGGTACTAAGTCCGAAGAAGGATGGAGGCTGGAGGATGTGTACACACTCCAGAGAAATCAACAAGATAACCATCAAGTACATATTTCCACTGCCGAGAATGGATGATCTGATGGATTGCCTGAGTGGGGCGAATTATTTTTCGAAAATTGATCTCAAGAGCGGATATCATCAGATTCGCATGAGAGAGGGTGATGAGTGGAAGACAACATTCAAGACAAATGAAGGTTTGTACGACTGGCTGGTCATGCCATTTGGTCTGACAAACACACCGAGCACATTCATGAGACTGATGAATGAAGTCCTGAAAGAATTCATCGGAAAGTTTGTAGTCGTATATATGGACGATATACTGATTTTCAGTAAGACAAAGGCTGAACATTTGAAGCATTTGGCCATTGTGATGAGGAAGTTACAGTAGGAAAAGTTGTTGATCAATATGAAGAAGTCTTCATTTATGCAGACAGAGCTCATTTATTTGGGTTTTGTTATCTCAGCGAATGAGTTAAAGATGGATCCAGAGAAGGTGGAAGTAATCAAGAATTGGCCATCACCAAGAAATATTTTCGAGGTGAGAAGTTTCCATGGATTAGCTAGTTTCTACCGGAAATTCATTAGGAATTTTAGTGGAATTAGTGCAGCGATGATGGACACAGTGAAGAAGCGACACAAGTCTTTTCATTGGACAGCGGAGGCTGAGAAAAGATTCAATCTGTTGAAGCAGAAGATAACAGAGCAACCAATTTTGGTGTTGCCGGATTTCAAGAAGATATTTCAGGTGAAGTGTGATGCCAGTGGGTACGCCATAGGAGTAGTCTTAAGTCAGGAGGACAGGCCAGTTGCATATTTCAGCGAGAAACTGGATGAAGCAAAGCTGAAATACTCCACGTATGACAAAGAATTTTATGCTATCATACAGGCATTGAAGAAGTTGAGGCATTACTTGATTCTGAAAGAATTTGTACTGTACAGGGATAATCATGCATTGCAGTTTGTGAGTCAGCAAGAGAAGTTGAACCAGAAACATGCAAAATGGGTAGAGTATATGCAGAATTTTACGTTTGTAATTAAACACATTTCAGGTACTGCCAACAAAGTGGTTGATTCTTTGAGAAGGAAATGTTTGCTATTGTAGGAGTTCAGAGTCAAGAAATTGGGTTTTGAGAATCTAAAGGACATGTACGCAAGAGATGCATACTTCAGAGAAGCATACGAAGCAGCTGAGAATCCAGTTCTCAGGGATCGGAGCCCATGGATAGACTACATGATCCAGGAGGGATTGTTGTTCAGAGGCAATCAACTGTGCATTCTGAATTGCTCCATGAGGGAGAATTTGTTAAAGGAAAAACATAGCGGGGGCTTAGCAGGGCACTTTGGCCATGATAAGACATTCGCAAAGATGAGAGAATCGTATTTTTGGCCAGGCATGCGAGAAAATGTAAAGAGGTTTGTTGACAGGTGTCGAATTTGTCAACATTCGAAGGGCCGGAAGCAGAACACAGGTTTTTATCAACCATTTCCCATACCAGAGAGGCCATGGGAGGAAATAAGTATGGATTTTGTATTAGGACTGTCGAGGACGTAGAGAGGGGTTGATTCCATATTTGTGGTGGTGGAAAAGTTTTTGAAGATGGCACATTTTATTCCGTGTCAGAATACCAGTGATGCGACCCACATCGCAAACTTGTTTTTCAAAGAGATTGTTAGACTTCATGGATTGCCGAGAAGCATAGTCTCGGACAGGGATACCAAGTTCATAGGTCATTTTTGGAGGACTCTATGGAAGAAGCTAGGGACTAACTTAGCGTTTAGTTCAGCTTACCATCCACAGACAGACGGACAGACCGAGGTGGTCAAGAGAAGTCTTGCAGACTTGCTGAGGAGCTTGGTGACAGAGCACCATGGTAGCTGGGACAACATATTGCCACAGGCAGAGTTTGCATACAACGATTCAATGAATCGAAGTACAGGTAGAAGTCCATTTCAAATTGTGTATGGGACACAGCCAAGGGGAGTTTTTGAACTCAGGGAGTCAGAATAGGATGCAACTAGCAGTGCTAGTGCAGAAGAGTTCACTAAGGCGATGCAAGAACTTCACAGTAAGGTGAAGCAGCGACTGAAAGATTCAAATCAGGAGTACAAATGTAGAGTAGATCAGCATCAGAGACAAATTCAGTTTGAAGTTGGGGATCTTGTTCTGGCACACTTGAGGAAGGAAAGGTTCCCAAGGGGAACATACAATAAACTGAAGATGAAGAAAATTGGGCCTTGTAGAGTCCTGAAGAAACTTGGAGAAAACACATATGAAATTGAGTTGTCGGATGGCATTGGGATATCTCCAATATTTAATGTTTTGGATTTATACCCATATAAGGCTGGAGAAGCAAAGACTAGAACTGAGGAACCAGTGATCCAGTGGCAGAAGCAATTACCAGTTGCAGAGAAACTGCAGATGGAGTGCATACTGGAAAAAAGAGTGGGAAAGAAGACCAGGCGAAAGCAGTACTTCGAGTACCTGGTGAAATGGAAGAATCACCCAGTCGAAGACACCAGCGGGGAGACTGAAGCAATGATACAGAAGCATGGACATACCATGCGGGAGCTCATGGACAGGAGCCCATGAAATTTTTCAAGCCGATGAGTATGATGCAGGAGCATCGCTCACTCATCAAGCGAGCTAGCGCATGGAGCAAAAAAGACAGCTGGATAAGCCAGCACACATTTTGAAATACCTTGGAAGTTGTTGCGTCGCTCTTTATTGAAGTCATTCATAAAGAATCACACTTGCATTGTAAAGGGGACCTTGAGCCTTTAAGATCTTGTCCTTAGTAGATAGGAAGGCATTTAATAGATTTAATGCAGGTAGATAGGATTTTAATTCCAGAATAAACAGTTTAGAGATTTGAGAGGTAAAACGGATATAGACACCCTCCTTTGTACATTGTAACATAATTCAGAATCATTCATTCAGGAGAAAGAAGAGCAGAGTAGAGAACTGTATGAAGAACACCCATGTATAGAGATTGAATTAGTAGAAGAAAGCTTTGATTCAATCCCATGGTTATGTGTTATTTTTCTGTGTGTTGATGTTATGCTCATGAGTATTTTCTTCCTGTTATGCACTTTCTTTTATATGTTGTGTATGTGATTTCATGGTTGATTTTAAATCTGAGAGAAGGAGTGAATGAGTTTCAATTATTTCTCTAAGTGAGCTAGAGAATTCTTGCAAGGAGTGCAGTTGAATTTGTCCGCAAGGAGTGCATGACTGCAAGGTTAAATTAGAGTAAGCTTTTGTTTCCATTCATCTAAGAAGTTCAAATTTGGCACCGGAGCTGTGCAAGGAGTGCGCAGGCTAGACGAAGACTCACGGTTGCGATTCTGAGAAAAGGGAATTAGGACTGCTGCTTCAATTAAGCGTGCAGAATCGAGGAAGCTTCAACACTTAGTCGTGTTTGAAGATCTGCCACGAGGAGTGCGTGCAACAAGTCCTCATAAATACTTTTGAACCGAGGACAACCTTAGGAGGAATAGACCTACAGTTCACTGAAGAAGAATTGCAGGGGCACTATGGAAAGTCGAGAGAAACTCCACAGGTTGGCGAGTGGTCGAACAAGTTCTCACAGAGGGAGAATTTCATTCATTCACAGAGGACAACAAAGGAAGGATGGACGGTTGAAACCCCCTGGAGGGATTTCACGAGAACCCGAAGACCGATAGATCTTGTAAAGGTGCACAGAGATTACAGTGAGAGCAATTAAGAGTTCGAAGCTCTGGAGGGAGTAGTACCATCAATCTGGGTTCATAGGGATCATCAGATCTGCACGTGCCATCGCATATCAGCATATCGCGAGTTGAAGCACCAAGTCATTGGAACGGGAGCGGCGATATCGCGATCCGTGATATCCTGATAGAATCATAACCGTGATCATGGGTACGCGTGTCAAGGAATTCCAAATAATCAGGGTTCGGAGAATCAGGGTTCTCGACAGCAGAGAACGCTCGCAAGTTGGATTTGCGATTCACAATATCCCGATGGTGACGTGGCAGTGTGGGACCCCAAGAGCTAGTGGAGTACACGTGGCATTGTATCGGAGGGTCGGTACATCGGGGTTCGGAGTTTGGAAATTCAGGTTGTTGACATCGTGAGTAGCGATATCCTGATGGGAAGATCTCCGATGATGGAAGGGGAGAAAGTCAACGATTGACCCATATTGGGTTTCGGGGCTTGTGAGGCGTAAGGCACGTGAGCATAGAATTCGCAATATCGCGAATTCCAATTTTCCGACGGGTAAGGGAAATCATTGGAGAGGTGCTGTGGGTGAAGAAATCCCAAGAGGGAATTAGAAGAGTGATATAACTCTTCAGGTCGAGGAAGAGAAGGTCCTGGTGAGAGTGATCATTCTTCGAGGAGTGGAGGAGGTTGCGTCACCTTGCATGGCTCCGGTGCCAAATCTGCACTTCTGGGGACTTAGAACAAAATTTATCTCTATATGAACCCTTCTGTCAACGCACTCCTTGCGGACTATTCAACTGCACTCCTTGTAGGAATTCTCTGGCACAAGATAGAGAAACAATTGAAACTAACTCCTCATTCTCACAGACTTCAATTCAACCATGAAATCACATACACAACATATAAAAGCAAACGTATGACAGGAAGAAAATATTCATAAGCATAACAACATCAACACAGAGAATAGACACACAACCATGGATTTGAATCAAAGATTTCTTCTATTAATTCAATATCTGTACATGGATGTTCTCTACACAGTTCTCTGCTTGCTCTTCTGCTCTCCTGTTCAATAATGTTACAATGTACAAGTGAGGGTGTCTATATCCATTTTCCCTCCTTCCATCAGAAACTATCTAATCTAGAATTAAAATCCTATCTACCTGCATTAACTAAAGTAAATTTCATCCATATACCTAAGGACGAGAGCTTAAAGGCTCAAGGTCCATTACAATACAAGTGTGCCATCTCTTAAATGGATCATTTAAGATTACACAACAATTTCCAAGGTATTTTCAAAAATGTGTGCTGGCTTGTCTAGCTGTCTTCTGCTTGATGTGCTGGCGATGCTCCTGCATCATACTCCCTGGCTTGAAAAATTTCATGGGCTCTTGTCCATGAGCTCTTGCACGGTCTGTCCATGCTTTTGGATAACTGCTTCAGTCTCCCAGCTGGCATCTTCCATTGGATGGTTCTTCCACTTGACCAGATACTCATAGTATTCCTTCCTTCTGGTCTCTTACCTACTCTCTTGTCCAATATGCACTCCATCTGCGGCTTCTCTGCAATCGACATCTGCTTCACCTACTGGATCACTAGTTCCTCAGTTCCAACCTCTACTTCTCCAGCCCTATATGGGTATAAATCTGCCACATTAAATATCGGAGATATCCGGATGCCATCTGGCAACTCAATCTCATAAGCATTTTCTCCGAATTTCTTCAGGACTCTGCAAAGTCTGATTTTCTTCATCTTAAGCTTGTTGTATGTTCCCCTTGGGAACCTTTCCTTCCTTAAGTGTGCTAGAACTAGATCACCAAATTTGAACTGAAGTTGTCTCCGATGTTGATCTGCTCTGTGCTTATACTCCTAATTTGAGTCTATCAATCGCTGCTTCACCCTGCTGTGAAGTTCTTGCATTGCTTCCGCAAACTCTTCTGCACTAGCACTGCTAGTCGTAGCTTGTTCTGACTCCCTGAGTTCGGAAAATCCTCTCGGCTGCATCCCATATACAACCTGAAATGGACTCTTGCCTGTACTCCGATTCACTGAATCGTTGTATGCAAACTCTGCCCGTGGAAATATGTTGTCCCAGCTGCCATGGTGCTCCATCACCAAGCTCCTCAGCAAGTCTCCCAGACTTCTGTTCACCACCTCTGTTTGTCCATCCATATGAGGATGATACGCAGAATTAAACGCCAAGTTAGTTCCTAGTTTCTTCCAGAGGGTCCTCCAAAAATGCCCTATGAATTTAGTGTCTCTGTCCGAGACAATGCTTTTTGGCAATCCATGAAGTCTAACGATCTCCTTGAAAAACAAGTTCACAATGTGTGTCACATCGTTGATCTTCTAGCATGGGATAAAATGTGCCATCTTTGAAAACCTGTCTACCACCACAAGGATGGAATCAACCCCTCTCTACGTCCTCGACAGTCCTAACACAAAATCCATGCTTATCGCCTCCCATGGCCTCTTGGGTATGGGCAATGGATGATAAAACCCTGCATTTTTCTTTCTCCCCTTCAAATGCTGACAAATTCGACACTTGTCAACGAACTTCTTGACATCTGTTTGCATCCCTAGCCAAAAATATGATTCGCTTAGCTTGGTGAATGTTTTTTCATGGCCAAAATGACCTGCCAAGCCTCCACTGTGCTTCTCTTTTAGCAGATTCTCCCTCATGGAGCAATTCGGAATACACAATTGATTGCCTCTAAACAACAGTCCATTCTGGATCATAAAATCCATCCACGGGCTTCTGTCCCTGAGAACTAGATTCTCAGCTGCCTCGTATGCCTTTGCAAAATCTGCATCACCTGCATACATGTCTTTAAGATTTTCAAAACCCAAGGCTTTGACTCGGAACTCCTGCAGCAACAAACACTTTCTGCTCAAAGCATCAGCCACTTTGTTAGCATTTCCTGAAATGTGTTTAATTACAAATGTAAAATTCTGCATATACTCTACCCATTTTGCATGTTTCTGATTCAACTTTTCTTGTTGACTTACAAACTGCAATGCATGATTATCACTGTATAATACAAACTCTTTTGGGATCAAGTAATGCCTCTACTTCTTCAGTGCTTGTATGATAGCATAAAATTCCTTATCATACGTGGAGTATTTCACCTTTGCTTCATCCAACTTCTTGCTGAAATATGCAACTGGTCTGTCTTCCTGACTTAAGACCGCTCCTATGGCATATCCACTTGCATCACATTTCACTAGAAATGTTTTCTGAAAATCCGGCAACACCAACAGTGGTTGCTCTGTGATCTTCCGCTTCAACAGATTGAAGCTTTTCTCAGCCACTGTCGTCCAATGAAAAGTCTTATGTCTTTTTTTCACTGTGTCCATCATCGCTGCACTAATTCCACTGAAATTCTTGATGAACTTTCGGTAGAAACTAGCCAATCCATGAAAACTTCTCACCTCGAAAACATTTCTCGGTGATGGCCAATTCTTGATCACTTCCACCTTACTTGGGTCCATTTTCAACTCATTTGTCGAAATAACAAAACCCAAATAAATGAGCTCTGTCTTCATAAATGAGGACTTCTTCATGTTAATCAACAGCTTCTCCTACTGTAGTTTTCTCATCACAATGGTCAAATGCTTCAAATGTTCAGCCTTTGTCTTACTGAAGATCAGTATGTCATCCAGGTATACGACTACAAATTTTCTGATGAATTCCCTCAGGACATCATTCATCAGCCTCATGAATGTGCTTGGCGCATTTGTCAAACCAAACAGCATTACCAGCCATTCATACAAACCCTCATTTGTCTTGAATGTTGTCTTCCATTCATCACCTTCCCTCATGCGAATCTGGTGATATCCGCTCTTGAGATCAATCTTTGAAAAATAATTTTCCCCACTCAGGCAGTCCATCAGATCATCCATTCTCGGCAGTGGAAACCTGTACCTGATGGTAATTTTGTTTATCGCTCTTGAGTCGATGCACATTCTCCAACCTCCATCTTTCTTCAGACTAAGCACTGTTGGAACGACACATGGACTCAGACTTTCTCTGACTAATCCTTTGTCCAACAAATCCTGGACCTGGTTCTTGACTTCCTCATTTTCCTGCGGCGTCAATCTGTACGCAGCTTTATTCGGCAAACTGGCTCCTGGTATGAGGTCAATGTGATGACTCACGCTCCTCATCGGTGGAAAAAAATGAGGTAATTCATCCACGATGATGTTAGCGAAATCTCCCAGCAGTTCTTGAATCTCGTCTGGAAAGTCGTCCACTCTTGTGCTTGTCAGGACAATCTTGGGTTTTCTGATAACAAAGAATTGTGGATCTTCCTTCTTCTCCATCTCTGTAAGAAGTTCCTTCCCACTCATGAGAAGTATTGTATTGCTCACTTCCGGTTTCACCTCCTTGTCCTTTATCAGAAGCAACCTGTGTGTCCTCCCATCCTTCTCCACAGTATATGTGTTCATCCTCCCATCATGAACCACATTTCGGTCATATTTCCATGGTCTACCTAGTAACAAATGACATAAATCCATGGGAATGACATCACACAAGACCTTATCATTATATCCACCTATTTTGAATTCAACTAAACATTGTTTAGTGACACTCACCTGATGTCCCTTCTGTAGCCATGAAACTTTATACAGACTCGGGTGATCAGTCGTCTCCAGCTCTAGTTTCTCCACCATCTCGGTTGAAACAAGATTATTTATGCTTCCGCTGTCCACGATGACCTTGCATTTCCAGTCCTTGGCTTTGAAAGCTGTCCTGAATAGTCGGGTCCTTTGAGTTGAATCCTCCACCTCCTTCTCAGGTGTCAAAAGGACTTTGTGTACCATCAGTGACCTCCCACTTTCGATGTCTTCATTCTCAACATCACGCCTCTGCGCCTCAGTGATGTGAGCTTCTCCACTATCCTTTTTCTTCTCTGGACACTCGAATGACCTGTGCCCATTCTTTCCACATGTGAAGCATGTAATTACTCCACCTCTGCCTCTTCCCCTACCTCTGGTACGAGGAAAAGTATTTGTGTCAGCATAATCTCCTCTTTGTTCATTATGCTGCCCTCTCTGTTCAACTTGTGGCCCTCGATGTGAGGTCCCACCTCTTTCAACTCTACCCTGAAGTTTCTTCCATTCTTACTTGGGATTTTGAGTTCTTTCCTGGGAAATTGCTTTGCCTCTGGGTTGACTCCTACCTTGCCCTCGCTGACCTTGCTTTCGGCTCAGCTTCTCCTCGGCTTTCAGAGCCATCTGATAAGCATCCTCCACCGTTCTGATGGTAACCATGCTTAATTCATCCTGAATATCGTATCTCAGACCATTCAGATATCTAGCCACCTTCTGATCATCACTCTCCCGATGACCTGCTTTGATGTTTAGTCGATAGAATTCCTCAGTGTATTCTTTCACTGTCATCAGTTTCTTCCTCAGGTTCTGCATTCTCCTGAACAGATTTATTTGGTAGTCTCTTGGGATGAACTTTGCCTTCATCTTCGCAATCATTCAATCCCAACTTTTGATCTTTTGTTTACCTTTGCAGCGTCTATCTTCTTGTAGCTCGTCCCATCATAATGCTGCATGTCCCTTCAGTTTGGTAACAGCATGCCTTACCTTTTTATCCTCTTCGATATCTTCATAATCAAAGTAGATTTCAAGAGCTCGAATCCAATCCAGAAGCTCTTCTGCATCTAGGCTCCCTTCATAAGTTGGAATGTCCATTTTCGTCTTTGAACTCATCTGGGCGATAGCTTTAATCAATCGCTCATTGGCTGCATCTTCGGCTACAACTTCTCCTTGTTGTTTAGCTTCAGCTTCGCCTTCGGAGTCACTCAGATCTCTAGCATTGGATGTGCATCTCTGCGTTGTTTCCATCTCTTCCAATCTCGCTCTAAGATCGTGTATCTGCCTTTCCATCTCTGGATTACCTACCGGCCTGCCTCTTCTTCTCACCTCCCTGTCTTCTGGGTCGGGTGACTGTCCTTCTCTTTTGGGTGGCATGGTGAATTTAATCTCTTCTCTTGCTATAGAAGCAAAATATATAAGCTCCGATACCACTCTGATGAAACCACACTCCTCGGAGTACGATCGCTCCCGCAGGATCTTCTCCTCGACGGCCCGAAGAACCAAAATGTTCTTCAAAACCCCTTATCGGGACTTTCCAATACCCACAACAACTATTCAAAGATCTCCCTCAATGGTCGGGAAATCGAGATTCGCAATATCGCGAACTCTGTAGTCATGCGCCTTATGTCTCACGATTCCCCGAACCCCGATGTGGGTCAATCATTGACTTACACCCCTTTCATCGAAGCTTCCCCCTATCGGGAAATCGCTACTCAAGATATCAACAATTTGAATTCCAAAACTCCGAACCCCGATGGGCCGATTCCCCGATACACGCGTGGATTTGACCTTTCCACCTTCTTCCCTTCTATTGGAAATTCGAGATTCGCAGAATCACAAATCCTAATGCCAAAAGATTTGGGAGTTACCTTTTTCCGATCCCCGATAACACATGCCACCTGTCTGGCACTGGCTCTAACTATGGCCCACATGACCCCTCCGTCGGGATATCGCGTTTCGTGACTTCAAACTCCAAGTTTCCCCTGCTCTTGCAAACCTCGATTCTCCGATCCCTGACTCCTCGGGATCTCCTGACACGTGCCTCACACGATCGACGGTTCCGAGCCTATCGGGATATCGTTCCTCGCGATATCGCAATACTTGTTGCCCAAAATTGGGTCTTCACCTCTGCGAATCACTAATATGCGATGTCACATGTGGATCAGACGGTCCCCATGACTCCAGATCGATGGCTCTACTCCCTTCTTAGCTTCGAACCTATGAATGTTCGCGCCGTAAACTCCCTTGCAGCTTTGCAAGATCTAACGGTCCTTGGTTTTTCGTGGAATCTCTCCAGGAGATTTCAACCGTCTGTCCTTCCTTTGATATTTCCTGCGAGATGGATCAAACGCTTCCTCTGTGAAGACTTATTTGCCCACTCATCAACCTGTGGTGTTTCTCTCAGGCTTTCCTCAGCAACGCCTGGACTTATCCTTCAGTGAACTTGTAGGCCTATTCCTCCTGAGCTTGTTCTACAATTTCAAGTCCATCCAGGAAAATCTCACACACACTCCTTGCGACAAATCCTCCACAATCGTTATGTGTCGGAACTTTTGACCCCGCGCACTCCTGCAGTGGCAGTCTTGATTTCCTTTGCTCAGAATCGCAACTCTAAGACTTCGTCTAGCCTGCGCACGCCTTGCACGGCTCCGGTGCCAAATCTACACTTCTGGGGACTTAGAACAAAAGTTATCTCTATATGAACCCTTCTGTCAACGCACTCCTTGCGGACTATTCAATTGCACTCCTTGCAGGAATTCTCTGGCTCAAGATAGAGAAACAATTGAAACTAACTCCTCATTCTCACAGACTTCAATTCAACCATGAAATCACATACACAGCATATAAAAGCAAACATATGACAGGAAGGAAATATTCATAAGCATAACAACATCAACATAGAGAATAGACACACAACCATGGATTTGAATCAAAGCTTTCTTCTATTAATTCAATATCTGTACATGGGTGTTCCCTACACAGTTCTCTACTTGCTCTTCTGCTCTCTTGTTCAATAATGTTACAATGTACAAGTGAGGGTGTCTATATCCGTTTTCCCTCCTTCCATCAGAAATTGTCTAATCTAGAATTAAAATCCTATCTACTTGCATTAACTAAAGTAAATTTCGTCCATCTACCTAAGGACGAGAGCTTAAAGGCTCAAGGTCCATTACAATACAAGTGTGCCATCTCTTAAACGGATCATTTAAGATTACGCAACAATTTCCAAGGTATTTTCAAAAATGTGTGCTGGCTTGTCCAGCTGTCTTTTGCTTGATGTGCTAGCTCGCTTGATTGTGCTAGCGATGCTCCTGCATCATTTTAACTTTCTTGACTTCAATAGAGAAAGTAAAAGTTGAGCCTGTGTTGTTACTGATTCATCTTTGAAATAAGTATTATACATATTCTTAGTTCGATATCTTATATAATTCTTATCTTTTTTTTTTCCAAATTTGTTAGTATCAACATTTTCTAATATTTCATCATCAATGTTGATAGATTCTCCTGCATATTTCAATTTAAAGTTTATATTAAAAAACATAACCCGAACA
>JZKD02S1347018.1:171507-228552 GCA_000966675.3 Picea glauca | reverse complement strand
GGTGGGGGCCTTATTCCTTAGAGCCCTTAGTCTCCCACAAGTTCATCTGGCAGAGTGTTGACTCTAGGGGTTATAGATGTCTACCAATCAGTCCATTTGGCGAGTGGCACCCTTGGAGCACGTGGTGCATCTTGAAGGGCACGTCGCAGAAAAGAAACAAAAGAAGCGAGTGGCACCCTTGGAGCACGTGGTGCATCCTGAAGGGAACGTCGCGCAAAGGAAACAAACGAGGCGAGTGGCACCCTTGGAGCACGTGGTGTCTCTTGAAGGGCACGTCGCATTGATGTGGATGAAGGAAACAAACCTAAATATCCCTAAGACAATAACACCTTAAGAAATCCTTAAACAACTCCCCTAACCCAGTGTCGCCCAATTCAGAATCTAAGTACTGAGTCTAAAACTTTTAGGGTAAAATTTTAGTCCAACCTTAAGAACAGACCCTGGAATAAAAATAACAATTTAAACCAGAACCCACCTAAGTAATAGTTAGGTATTCATAAAATTCTTGGGGTAAATAAAGAGAGTAAGAATTTAATTAACTAAGGGATTTAAAAATTTGCAAAGGGAAATAAATTCCTAACTTGTGAAAGAACAAAAGATATTAAATAAATAATAATTGAAAAGATTAATGAGCGCATTTACCTTTTGGTTTTAAAAAAAAAAAAAGGGAAGGGATTAATAAAAAAAAGGGAAACTAAGTAATAAGAAAACATAAACAATTAATAAGTAATAAAATTATTTAACGCGATGGAGTTTAAAAAAGTTATGAATTAAAAAAAAAAATAAAAAAAATGAAAGGATTAATTAGCGCATTTACCATTTTGGTTTAAAAAAAAAAAAGGAATAATAAAAATAGGGAAATGAGCCTTTTAATAAAATTAAAAGAAAATAATGTTGGAGAAACGTGGGGGATGAATGACACTTGTACAACAGAGAATTTTTTAGGGTTTTTATTAAAACTTAAATTAAATGTGATTAGGGAAAGAGGGGGCCTCAAAACTATATAAAATAAAGGGGGATGAGGGGAAAAGGGGGATGGGTTGTTAGGTATCGTTATGCTGCCAAATTTGGACTGGACTGATTGCTTGTGAGGAGTTTGGATTTTTTCAGCTGGGATTAGAGTGGTAGCTCAGCCGTGCAGGTGAGCTAGGAAGCTAGGTATACTATCTGGACTGTGTGTGGCCCCTTTGCGGCTCGGGGGGCTAAGGGGGAAGCAGAGTACCCCTAGCATTGGCTGGGAGGTACCGGTGAGGTCTCGACGGTCGATGAGAGGGATTGCACGGAGCGCGCGGACAACACTCGGAGCAGGCGAGAAGGCCACGGTACGCTTCCTGTTGAATGCTTGAATGTTGTAGGATTGATGGCTTAGACTGGTGTGTGCATAGAGTAGAAACTATTTAACTTTATTGTTGGTTTAGTTCTTGTTAGATTGACTGTTTTTATCACTCCAGCCTCAGTAAATATATGAAAATGTAACAGAGGTGAGATGTTTCCTCTGCTCGTTTTATGCTTTATCGATAAAAATAGTCTGCTAATGTTGCCATGGATGAGGGTTTAATTACTATAAATTATATATAATGGAATGAGGGTTAGCGGAATTTTACGTGTAGTATTTTATACCCTTGTTGCTCGTTGTATTCAGATCGTTTTGAGAAAATGCAAAAATAATAAACCAAAAAGGAAAAAAAAATGAAAAACGAATCCAGCGACAGCAGAAATGTTTAGGCTATACAACATTTAGTTGGATCTCTTTAAAAACTGCGCCATGGCTCACAAAATTTTACTACTGACTGCGTTGCTTCCATACTTTTACACAGGGAAATTTTAAGCACTATGCCCAGGGATTCCGAAGGGTGTGCTGGTTGTTTCAGCAATGTATTTGACAGCGAAACATATGTTTCTGGTAGCACTTTTAAATATTCAATGAGTAGTTCATATTCATAACGATTAAAAGTCATGGCGATTTTAACCTGGATGGCTTTGATCGTTAGCATATGGGAAATGTTGATAATTGCAATCGCTGTGAAATTTTATTTTTCTCCCTATTCGTGGTTTTAATTGAAAAATTACTACTAGTTATCCTCCGCGATGCGTCTGAGTGGGAATTTTATTTACCCCTGCGGCTGTTTCTGTAGTGGTTGTGTAAACCCTTTATTTGTAAAATTGTATTCTATGATGGCGATGTAAATACTGCTCCAGCGCACTGTTTTTAGATAGCGCTGTATGGACTTTTCTCCTGCCAATTCATGCCTCTGTGTGCCTCTGTGTTTTGGGCGGAGGGTATCCATGCATTTCCCAACCACCTAAATTACGTTTTTCCTGTTGAATCGTCTCTGCATTTTTGAGTTCTGAGTCGTGTTTTGGTGGAGGATATAGCCACGTATTCTCACCAACTTCTTTCTGCTTTCGTGATGAGTTCCTTGCGTGATATGGAGAATATACCCACGTGGATCTTGCGCACCCTTCTCTGCCATTTTGTGTATAACTCACTGGTGTATACCCCCACGTTTCAAACTCTAATGTATGTCCTTCTAGTGATGTATAACTATGCGTCTTGTGGAAGATACACATTGCCTTTTGAACCTGCATCTATAGAGTTTTACCCCTATTATTTTTTTTAAATTGTTTATTTCGTACAAATCCATGCTCTGTCTGTGGGCATCTTCTCCTACCTGACAGCGTCATAATGGCTCTTTAGTGCTGTGCACGTTTTCCCCTTTTTGGTTTTAGTAACGACAATGACTGTGATCAGATTTAGTTAATGTTAATTTCAGGCGTGCATGGTTGGGACGTTTGGTCTGAGGGGTGGCTTTTAGTTTGGGGTTGGTATTGATATTTCCCCTTTTCCAGTTCCCTTGATTTGTGTGTTTAATTTAAGAAAAGTGACTACAGTTCTGTGAGCAGTTCAGGCGTGTAGGTATGCATGTTGAGAGGAGGGGTTGTGATTGTCTTTTAATTAGCCTAGAAGCGCCAGCGTTCTGCCAGGTCAATAAGGAACCGCTCCTTTAGTTGGTCAAGACTCTTTTAGCCAACTACTTATTGTCGTTAGTGTTTAATTAAGTAACAAGTCAGCTTAGCTAGCATGGGTTCTTTTAAAGTTAATGGCCTTATTGGGTGGACAACATTCTATCCTAATGGTGTTCCAAGGAGTAAGCTAGAGTTAAATGTCTTTGGGGTTCTTGTTTCATTGATAATTTTAAATAGAAAAGTTTTTATGACCAGCCTTAATGACTGCCTTTATTTTTATATTATGGGTGAGTTCATAATTTATATCGTTATATTTTTGTTTTGTTAAAAGCCTTATTTGCATCACAATTGTCAATCTCAGATAATTTGGTTAAAAAGAATTACCCTTGAGGTTTGCTGGAATAGTATAGTGGGAATTTAAAGAGATATTATGTTCCACCAAGGCCCTTGCTTAATTGTAGGTAACATGGTTGTCAGTGATACCCAAGGTTATGTTATTGTTTGATCTTTACTTTAATTTCTTAATGTCTCCGATGACTTAAAATCTGATTAGGCGAATTACTTTCAACCCAATACTGGAAACGTAGTAATGAGTTAGCATTTATGCTCTATTGTAAAATGCTAGTTGGAAGAAGCTGTGTTAATTCCTAGCGGGTTTTATTAATGGTCAATATCTTGTAATGTGAATGACATTCTTGCAAAGTTATTATGACTTAAATAAAAGGCGTTATTAGTTCATTTACAAGGTATTCGTATTAAAAGGGTCTTTAGGAGTTAAATTACAATGCTATGCAATTGTTCTATGATCCAATTTACAATATGATCCCCTTGATCCTTGTGTTAATCCTCGTTTATTATTATTGCATTGTTTTGTAATGAAACCATTTAGTTTAAATTACTATGATGGTCTATTATAAAAGAAAATAAATGGTTATTATGGTCAGGTTTTTGGTAGTTCCACTGTCGAAAGCACAAACATAAGATACAGTCCACCTTATTTAATTACCATGATATTGTGTTGGAGAAGGCAACAATATGCTAGCACTATGGTGATGTAATTATAATTTATTGGAAATTAGTTAGTGAATTTGCAAATCCTTATATTATAAATGTAATGATGCTAGCGCTATGGTGAAGTCGTTATAATTTTATTTGGAATTTAGTTAGTAAATTTGCAAGGTCCTTATATTATAAATGTAATGATGTTAGCGCTATGGTGATGTCATTGTAGTTTTAATATGGAAATAGTTACTTAATTTGCAAGTCCTTATAGTGCAATGTAATAATGCTAGCCTTGATGGCGATGTCATTGTAGTTGATTGTAATGGTAATTTATCATTGAAACATGAAAATGTAATATCCTCGCTTATGGAAAAATGCTATATAGCCTTGACATCATAGGAATGTAAGGACATTGATAATTGTTTACCATATTGTTGTAGAATAAATGTAATGGTAAGGTTGATCATTATAAGGACGGGTTGGTAACTCGACGATTGTGGAAATTGAATGGAGAAATTGGTTTGTATTTAATGCCAAGTGAGTCATAGATAATGCCTTGACTTAATAAGGGA
Source organism: Picea glauca (assembly GCA_000966675.3). Taxonomy (NCBI): domain Eukaryota; kingdom Viridiplantae; phylum Streptophyta; class Pinopsida; order Pinales; family Pinaceae; genus Picea; species Picea glauca. The sequence continues at coordinate 224,011 of JZKD02S1347018.1, read as the reverse complement.
TGGTCGTTGTCTGAGTCCTATTGACTTGCGCTTTCCATGGAGTTCATGGTTGTTCTTTGATTTTGTAGTACTGGTTGTCTTGCATTGCGTGGTATGTTTGTGTCGGGTGGGTTGTAGACACCTCCAGGTAGGCTTACTATGTAAGTCTGTGTGTGTGATTATTTCTGTGTAAAGAATCCAGTGCCGTATTAAGATTCTCGAGCCCTTTAAAGGTAGGGTTTCCACTCTTGCGACACACCTGACAAAGATTACTAGTTTCTGCCTGAGCAGTCGACCAGGAGCCTATCTGACCTTCTCTCTCTCCGGAGTAGAGAACTAAGATTAAACGCCCTGCTTTCCTGTGAAGAAATAGTAACCTCTACTACTATGGATTCTTCCTTCTGTTTTCGTACACTACATGACCCAGTATGTCGTTAAATGTTTGCAGTTACTTGTTGTGTGCCTTAGGTCTATGGTCGTTTATTGCTTGCAGTTGCTTGTGGTGCACCTTATGTCTATAGTCGTTTATTGCTTGCAGTTATTGTCATGCACCTTAAGTCTTCTTGTTGTGACCCTCGCGGTGGTATCTTTTTGGTTTTCAGGTGGCAACGTAGATTCAAGTGTGTCTGTTCATTTTTACACGTGCGCACACACCCTAAACAGAAAAAAAAAAATGAAATAAAATAAAATTCCGCACCTGTTAAAGAGTTTCTGATGTAACAAGGAGGTTCGTTACATATGGTATCAGAGCCGGTTCGACCCGTGACTTGGGATTCGCTACGGCTTCCGTGACATGATTTGATTGAGTATACTGTTGCTGATCGAGTTGATTGTGTGCGTGTAGGTAATCATGGTTAGAGGACGCCGCGAAGGAAGATGATGGGGTGCTAGGGGAGGAGACGTGATGTCTCCAGTCGCATCCATGCCTGAGGGGTCTAACCCCCAGGGAGGTGAGCAGGTTCTCGGATTGGAGTAGATAGCAGTTGGAGACATTGTTGGGAGGATGGATTGGTTGGAATCGCATGAGGCGATACTCAACTATAAGACGAAATGGTTGAGCTTGGTTGATGACGAAGGATAGAGATGTGTGATTGTAGGACGGAACCAGGGAGTTTCCCTGAGGTTTGTCTCTTCCTTATAGTTACGAAAGAGTATGCACAAGGGGTGCAAGCTTTATGCGATCCTTGCGTTAAATGAAAAGGGAGTAGCGGAGGGTCTAGAACACCTTCCGGTGGTGAGAGAGTTTGCGGACATATTTCTAGAGGAGTTACCTGGGATGCCGCCGGAAAGGGAATTGGAGTTTACCATAGACCTGAAACCGGGGGCCGAACCGATAGCAAGAACGCCTTATCGGATGTCGACCCCGGAGTTGCAAGAGTTGAAAATGCAACTGAAGGAGTTGCTGGACCTGGGACTGATACCTCCTAGTGTGTCACCGTGGGGTGCACCTGTTATTTTCATACGAAATAAGGACGGATCGTGGAGGCTCTGCATTGACTATCGTCAACTGAACGAGGATACGATCAAGAATCAGTATCCCTTACCAAGAATTGATGATCTATTCAATCAAATGAAGGGTGTGACGGTGTTTTCCAAGATCGATTTGTGATCAGGGTATCACCAGTTACGAATCAAGAAGGATGATGTCCCTAAGACTACCTTTAAGACGAGATTTGGACATTACGAGTTTACTGTTTTACCGTTGGGACTGACAAATGCCCCAGGGGTATTTATGAGTTTGATGAATGGGGTGTTTCGCGAGTACTTGGACAAGTTCGTCCAAGTATTCATTGACGATATTTTGATCTACTCTCGGATGAAGGAGGAGCATGACGAGCACTTGTGCTTGGTACTACAATGTTTATGAGAACAGAGGATTCACTACTTAGGGCATGTCATCTCCGTCGAAGGTATCGCCGTGGATCTAGCCAAGGTTGAGGCTATTATGGAATGGCCTGCGCCGGCAAATGTCACAGAAGTGCGTAGTTTTATGGGTTTAGTAGGATACTATCGATGGTTTGTCGAGGGATTTTCGAAGATAGCAAATCCGATCACGGAATTGAAGAAGAAAAACGAGAATTTTGTCTGGACCGAGAAATGCGTAGAAGCATTTCGAAGGCTTAAGGAGTTGTTGATGACAACACTGATACTAAAGGTCCCTGACATGGACGCGGACTTCTTGGTATGCAGTGACGCATCCAAGGAAGGATTAGGTGGAGTCTTGATGCAAGATGGACAAGTGATTGCTTACATTTCGAGGAAGCTAAGAAGACATGAGGAGAACTACGCGACACATGATTTGGATTTATTAGCCATCATATATGCCTTGAAGGTTTGGGGACACTACCTTGTTGGACACAAATTTGAATTCAAGACTGATCATTTTGGGCTGCAACACATTTTCACGCAAAACAACCTGAACGTGCGACAACGGCGTTGGTCGGAATTGCTTAGCAAGTACGACTTTGAAATTACTTACATAAAGGGAACAGTGAACTGAGTGGCGGATGCTTTGAGTCGGAGACCACGCATCTTTTCTGTGTTGCCTCTTCAGACAAATCTACGTGAGAAGATTCTCACTTTACAGTGTGATGATGACTGGTACAAAGAAGTCGAGGATTTTTATCGGACCAAAACACAATGCTGGTACGATGATATGAGGGATTTTCTTTTGATAGCGATGGGTTATTGAGGTTTAGAAGTCATATTTACGTACCGCCAAACAACAATTTGAGGATGATGATCCTAAGCGAGGCTCATAGATCAGTTTACATGGCTCACCCAGGAGTTACGAAGATGAGGGCAGACCTTAAACCCTTATTCTTCTGGAGGAGAATGAAGGTCGACATAGTCAACTTTGTGGCTAGATGTCTAGAGTGTCAGCATGTAAAGGCTGAACATAGACACCCGACAGGATTACTTCAACCACATGCCATTCCAGAATCGAAATGGGAAGTTATTTCGATGGATTTTATTATTGGATTGCCACTGACGGCAAGGAGACACGACTCGATTTTTGTAGTAGTAGACACTCTGACGAAGAGTGCTCACTTTATTCCTGTGTGTACAACATATCAGGCACCTGACATAGTGAGAGTTTTCATCGGTGAGATTGTGAGGTTGCATGGCGTGCCTAAAAAGATTATATCCGATCGAGGATCAGTGTTTACTGGACAATTTTGGACGAGTTTCCAAGAGGCCTTGGGAACCCAACTTAACTTAGTACTTCTTATCACCCAGAGACGGACGGACAGACAGAATGAATGAACCAAACCTTGGAAGACATGTTGCACATGTATGTGATGGACCAACAAAAGCATTGGGAGGAATTCTTGCCTCTAGTAGAGTTTGCTTACAACAACAGTTACCAGAGCACCATTAAGATGGCACCTTTTGAGTTTCTTTATGGGCGATCGTGTCGGACGCCCTTGAGTTGGGATCGGCTTGAGGATAGGGCCTGGTGGGACCAGAAGCGATCCAAGAAATGGAAGAGAAAATGAAAACCATAAGACAAAGGATTAAAGAAGCGCAGGATCGACAGAAGAGTTATGCCGATGCGTACCGAGTCGACCGTAGTTAAGAGGTCGGCGATCGAGTCTTCTTGTGGGTTAAACTGCATAAGAGTTTTATCAAGTTTGGAAAGGGAGCTAAACTCTCTCCTAGGTTCATGGGACCTTTTGATATTGTGGAAAGAAAGGGGCCCGTGGCATATCGACTAGACTTGCCTGATTCTTTGAGGCATATGCACGATGTTTTTCATGTATCTATTTTGAGACATTATATTAGTGATCCTACACACGTGATTGACATGAGTTACTTACAGGTATCGGATGAGGGAGCGCTCATGGCTGAGCCGATCCGCATCTTAGATCATTGCGTTCGATAGATACGACATCGAACGGCAGATCAGGTCAAGGTCCAGTGGGACAATTATAGTCCTCACTTGGCGACCTGGGAGGACGCATATGATATGCGCCAGCAGTTTCCATTTTTGTTTGATAGATAGACTTATGATACTGTGATACTTTTATTTCGGCATTTATACTGAGAAACTTCGGGACGAAGTTTAGACCAAGAGGGGGTGTATGTAACATCCCGCTCTGGCGCTCTGAGAAAACTTATTATTTGAGGACACTTTCTCGCAAGTGATCTGGACTTTTCTGATGTTAAAACTTTTATACTTGATTATGATGCGTTATCATAGACGACATGGTGTTTTACTATTTGATGTAGACAGGTGCTATTGACTCAGTTTTATTGAGTGTGCAAGGTTTTGGACCTTGAGGATGCAGAGGCATCAGTGGAACCCCTTGGACTCCGGATTGAGTCAGGGAGTGTGCTATTTGGGTTCATTTATTTACTGTGATATTTCATTGATTTGATGATTTGATGTTGACATGTTCTGACATGATTGTCGATGATGCAGACTGACGATAGCTTGCCGACCAGACTCACATATGGATTAAAGGGGCCACACATGATTTCCAGAGAGGTTGAGGGAGAGGGGTGGACAACAACCTTTCCACCACCTACTAGCACTCCCGCCATGGCTTGAACTGTAGGTTAACGATTACCTAGTTCGAGAGGATCCACGATGTCGTGAGGGTAGACTGTGATAGTCGCTCACGATGATTCTAAGGGGTACACAATAAAGTGGGGGCCTTATTCCTTAGAGCCCTTAGTCTCCCACAAGTTCACCTAGCGGAGTGTTGACTCTAGGGGTTATAGATTTCTACCAATCAGTCCAGTTGGTGAGTGGCACCCTTGGAGCACGTGGTGCATCCTGAAGGGCACGTCGCACAAAATAAACACAAGAAGTGAGTGGAACCCTTGGAGCACGTGGTGCATCCTGAAGGGTACGTCGCGCAAAGGAAACGAACGAGGCGAGTGGCACCCTTGGAGCACGTGGTGCATCTTGAAGGGCACGTCGCATTGATATGGATGAAGGAAACAAACCTAAATAGCCCTAAGACAATAACGCCTTAAGAAATCCTTAAACAACTCCCCTAACCCAGTGTCGCCCAATTCAGAATCTAAGTACCGAGTCTAAAACTTTTAGGGTAAAATTTTAGTCTAACCTTAAGAACAGACCCTGGAATAAAAATAACAATTTAAACCAGAACCCAACTAAGTAATAGTTAGGTCTTCATAAAATTCTTGGGGTAAATAAAGAGAGTAAGGATTTAATTAACTAAGGGATTTAAAAATTTGCAAAGAGGAAATTAATTCCTAACTTGTGAAAGAACAAAAGATATTAAATAAATAATAATTGAAAAGATTAATTAGCGCATTTACCTTTTGGTTTAAAAAAAAGAAAAAAAGAAAGGGATTAATAAAAAACAGGGAAACTAAGTAATAAGGAAAGATAGACAATTAATAAGTAATAAAATTATTTAACGTGCGGGAGTTTAAAAAGTTATGAATTAAAAAAAAATAAAAAAATGAAAGGATTAATTAGCGCATTTACCTTTTTGGTTTAAAAAAAAAAAGAAAAAAAGAAAGGGAATAATAAAAATAGGGAAATGAGCCTTTTAATAAAATTAAAAGAAAATAATGTTGGAGAAACGTGGGGGATGAATGACACTTGTACAACAGAGAATTTTTTAGGGTTTTTATTAAAACTTAAATTAAATGTGATTAGGGCAAGAGGGGGCCTCAAAAATCTATAAAAGAAAGGGGGATGAGGGGAAAAGGGGGATGGGCTGTTAGGTATTGTTATGCTGCCAAATTTGGACTGGACGGATTGCTTGTGAGGAGTTGGGATTTTCTCAGCTGGGATTAGAGTGGTAGCTCAGCCGTGGAGGCGAGCTGGGAAGCTAGGTATACTATCTGGACTATGTGTTGCCCCTTTGCGGCTCGGGGGGGTAAGGGGGAAGCAGAGTACCCCTAGAATTAGCTGGGAGGTACCGGTGAGTTCTCAACAATCGGCGAGCGGGATTGCACGGAGCGCACGGACAACACTTGGAGCAGGCGAGCAGGCCACAATACGCTTCCTGTTGAATTCTTGAATGTTGTAGGATTGATGGCTTAGAATGGCGTGTGCATAGAGTAGAAACTATTTAACTTTATTGTTGGTTTAGTTCTTGTTAGATTGACTGTTTTTATCACTCCAGCCTCAATAAATATATGAAAATGTAATAGAGGTGAGAGGTTTCCTCTGCTGGTTTTATGGTTTATGGATAAAAATAGTATGCTAATGTTGCCACGGATGAGGGTTTAATTACTATAAATTATGTCTAATGGAATGAGGGCTAGCGGAATTTTACATGTACTATTTTATATCCTTGTTGCTCATTGTATTCAGATCATTTTGAGAAAATGAAAAAATAATAAACCAAAAAGGAAAAAAAAAAGAAAAACGAATCCAGCGACAGCAAAAATGTTTAGGCTATACAGCATTTAGTTGGAGCTCTTTAAACACGGCGCCATGGCTCACGAAATTTTACTACTGGCTGCGTTGCTTCCATACTTTTACACAGGGAAATTTTAAGCACTATGCCCAGGGATTTTGGAGGGTGTGCTGGTTGTTTCGGCAATGTATTTGACAGCGAAACATGTGTTTCTGGTAGCACTTTTAAATATTCAATGAGTAGTTGATATTCATAATGATTGACAGTCATGACGATTTTAACCTGGATGGCTTTGATCGTTAGCATATGGGAAATGTTAATAATTGCAATCGCTGTGAAATTTTATTTTTCTCCCTATTCGTGGATTTAATTGAAAAATTACTACTAATTATCCTCCGAGATGCATCGGAGTGGGAATTTTATTTACCCCTATGGATGTTTCTGTAGTGGCTGTGTAAACCCTTTATTTGTAAAATCGTATTCTATGATGGCGATGTAAATACTGCTCCAACGCACTATTTTTAGATAGCGCTGTATGGACTTTTCTCCTGCCAATTCGTGCCTCTATGTGCCTCTGTGTTTTTCGTGGAGGGTATCCATGCATTTCCCAACCACCTAAATTACATTTTTCCTATTGAATCGTCTCTGCATTTTTGAGTTCTGAGTCGTTGTGTTTTGGTGGAGGATACAACCACGTATTCTCACCCACTTCTTTCTGCTTTCATGATGAGTTCCTTGCACGATATGGAGAAGATACCCATGCGGATCTCGCGCACCCTTCTCTGCCATTTTGTGTATAATTTTTTGGCGTATACCCCCGCGTTTCAAACTCTAATGTATGTCCTTCTGGTGATGTATAACTATGCGTCTTGTGGAGGATACACACTGCCTTTCGAACCCGCATCTATAGAGTTTTACCCTTATTATTTTTTTTAAATTGTTCATTTCCTACAAATCCGTGCTCTGTCTGTGGGTGTCTTGTCCTACCTAACATTGTCATAATGGCTCTTTAGTGCTGTGCACGTTTTCCCCTTTTCAGTTTTAGTAACGACAATGACTGTGATCAGATTTAGTTAATGATAATTTCAGGCGTGCATGGTTGGGACGTTTGGTCTGAGGGGTGGCTTTTAGTTTGGGGTTGGTATTGATATTTCCCTTTTTCCAGCACCCTTGATTTGTGGGTTTAATTTAAGAAAAGTGACTACATTTCTGTGAGCACTTCAGGCGTGCAGGTGTGCATCTTGAGAGGACGGGCTGTGATTGTCTTTTAATTAGCCTAGAAGCGCCAGCGTTCTGCCAGGTCAATAAGGAACCGCTCCTTTAGTTGGTCAAGACTCTTTTAGCCAACTACTTATTGTCGTTAGTGTTTAATTAAGTAACAAGTCAGCTTAGTTAGCATGGGTTCTTTTAAAGTTAATGGCCTTATTTGGTGGACAACATTCTATCCTAATGGTGTTCCAAGGAGTAAGCTAGAGTTAAATGTCTTTAGGGTTCTCGTTTCATTGATAAGTTTAAATAGAAACATTTTTATGACCAGCCTTAATGACTGCTTTTATTTTTATATTATGGGTGAGTTCATAATTTATATGGTTATATTTTTGTCTTGTTAAAAGCCTTATTTGCATCACAATTGTCAATCTCATATAATTTGGTTAAAAAGAATTACCCTTGAGGTTTGCTGGAATAGTATAGTCGGAATTTAAAGAGATATTATGTTCCACCAAGGCCTTTTCTTAACTGTAGGTAACACGGTTGTCAGTGATACCCAAGGTTATGTTATTGTTTTCTCTTTACTTTAATTGCTTAATGTCTCCGATGACTTAAAATATGATTAGGCGAATTACTTTCAACCCAATACTAGAAACGTAGTAATGAGTTAGCATTTACGCTCTATTGTAAAATGCTAGTTGGAAGAAGCTGTGTTAATTCCTAGCGGGTTTTATTAATGGTCAATATCTTGTAATGAGAATGACATTCTTGCAAAGTTATTATGACTTAAATAAAAGGCGTTATTAGTTCATTTACAAGGTATTTGTATTAAAAGGGTCTTTAGGAGCTAAATTACAATGCTATACAATTGTTCTACGATCCAATTTACATTATGATCCCCTTGATCCTTGTGTTAATCCTCTTTTATTATTATTTCATTGTTTTGTAATGAAACCATTTAGTTTAAATTACTATGATGGTCTATCATAAAAGAAAATACATGGTTATTATGGTCAGGTTTTTGGTAGTTCCACTGTCGAAAGCACAAACATAAGATACAGTCCACCTTATTTAATTGCCATGACATTGTGTTGGAGAAGGCAACGATATGCTAGCGCTATGGTCATGTCATTATAATTTATTGGAAATTAGTTAGTGAATTTGCAAATCCTTATATTATAAATGTAATGATGCTAGCGCTATGAATTCTTCCTTCTGTGTTCGTACAGTGCATGACCCAGTATGTCGTTAAATGTTTGCAGTTACCTGTTGTGTGCCTTAGGTCTATGGTCGTTTATTGCTTGCAGTTGCTTGTGTTGTGCCTTACATCTATAGTCATTTATTGCTTGCAGATATTGTCATGCGCCTTAAGTCTTCTTGTTTTGACCCTCATGGTGGTGTCTTGTTGGTTGTCGGGTGGCAATGTAGAGTCAAGTGTGTCTGTTCATTTTTACACACGAGACACACCCTAAACAGAAAAAAAAAAAAAAAAAACAGCACCTGTTAAAGAGTTTTTGACGTAACAAGGATGTTCGTTACACCAAGTACATTCTTAGAAGTGTGAATAAGGGTGTTGAGGTCGAACACATGAAGAATCCATTGATCAGGAGACATTGATGTATTCCCAAATGTCGATGGCGGAAGAACATGCCACTGATAACTGCAAGCCTCTAGGTACTCATAGGACTCTAGGTCTCACTTCCAGAATAGACGAGCTGAAGTTGATTGAAGGAGACCTGCTAAAAGGATATCATTAGGTAATATCTCATAATTCAACATGAGGTACAAATAAATAGATTGATTATTAGAGGGAGGTCAGATGAATAATATGTTCATGAACCAATGACCCCATGCGCCTTTTGGATGCACCAGATGTAAGAAGTGCACGAAATAGACCCTCTGAATAACATCCAATAAGAAAAAATTTCGACAAAGGTGAGGAAACCACCAGTAAGGATAATGGCATCCAATACACTACATGAATCCCAATGTGTGAATAGATTTCTTTCCATCGAACCCAAGGGAAACCCCCAAGTCAGTGACCACTGAGGAGATGTCGACTGTTGGGTTCAAGGTTACCTACCCATAATGAAAGTAGGACTAGGGTGCATGGTAGGAATACATCTTCATTCAACTCTGAGACACACTAAGAGTATGGTCGACATGCAAAGTCAAGAGTTCTAAGAAATGAACGACACTGGCTTATAAACTTCCTTTGAACAAGAGCATGAGACATATGGATAACTCAGGAATCATAGACTTGATGATGAAACTTCATGATGTAGGAGGCATCAACAAACTCTACATAGGGACTGGAAGAATAACCAATCGAATGAGTAAACACTAAGTAACAAGCTCAGCTTCCTGAGGTCATGCTAAACCCAAACTTTGGATGACACTGGACTCAAAAGTTTGTTCTCTATTCAAAGGTGACACACTTGTTGCCGATATGAGATAATATTCTTTTCCCACCCGCATTTTTTATTTTTTCATAATAAAATAAATTTTATGATACAAGAGAGGAAACGAGTGTCATGAGTAAGAAACTAGCTCCAAGCAGTGGAACATACCTATGCTCAATGCAAGGAATTTCATGTGTGGAATGGACACTTGGGGGAATGTTTCCTCTTAGGGTACAAGGTGTCAAGCTGCAAAGGATATAAACAAGGCTCTATTTGGATAGTGATGCAAATTGTTGAGGAAAGAGGCTTATAACGAGAAAGTAGGAACCAATTATAGGCTCAATACTGCAAGCATGAGGATGGAATGTAATTACAACTTAACTCCTAAGAATGTCCTTTTTCATAAATTTAGTCCCCTAGGCCTGAAAAAGTATAAAATAATACCTAGGAGACCTCTTCTAGCCAATGTTGAATAGAGTATTATTTTTTCATAAGTAGTCTACTTGGTCCGAAAAAGGATTAAAATTACACCAAATAGACATCCTATGGAATAACTTCTGCATGGGCAACAAATGGCATAAAGGTTCTAACTAGGGCACCCATGTTTGGTAGGCCTCTACCACTCAATAATGACACTTCTAGTAGCAATAAGAAGGTCATGTGTCTCTAATAAATGGGTTTGTTCCTAAGGTATATAGGTCACAGTCATAGGATAATGCAAGAATGAAAAATGCAATGAGAACCTATCCTATATGTTAGTGAAAGAAAATACCTACTAAAGGCACGAATGGGCAGTATGATGCTAGAAACCACAAAAATTCCTAAATAAAACCACCAAAACCAACTCTTTCCACTGCACTATTAGTCCATAAGGTCAAAATATCAGCCCAAACTATATGAAATGGGTAAACAATTTCTACTAATAGTAAAAATAGACCATTTTACCATACCATTTGATTTTTTTCACCCACATAATGCATTTTAGGCCATTTTCCCCATGATCTTCAAGTGGCAATTGCGGGATCTACAAACAATGCAATTAGAAACCATATGGACCAAGTAAGTTCCCTTCCCCTCCTCTTCATTTTTAGTGGATTAAAATTAAAATTTAGTCCTCATTTTTTGAATTTAAGAGGGTGCAACATGTAAACTAGGGTGTATGTGGGTGATAGGTCATGGGGTCGTGTACATGGAGGCATGTACAGGGGAAAAGAAAATCCTTCCCATGTACATGTGGCACTATACGCGATTATTAACATGATATCTCGCGTACACCTCTGTAGACAAAGTTTTGGAAAAAATTAACTCAAAAAATGACTTTCCTTTGGCAGTATGGTGCTTTAATGGAGGGAGAGGGAGAATGAAGAGGTAGATGCAACAATGGAAAGGGATGTAGGGTTCCAACTAGATTTAAAAATATGTGGCCTTTATAAATTTTAGGATTTCAAAGGAATGATTGTTGGCATGTTTTCAAACAGAGGTTGAGTATGCGTGTTTTGTCATTGATGGAAAAGATTAGCACATTTAGCAAAGCGATGATGGCATGGAAATGGAAAGATCAATAGTGATGAGAAACAGTGATCATTGGATCACCCATCCCAAACTCCCGATGACCATCAGATCCGAATATAGATAGGAGGAACATGCAAAAGAGGAGAACAAGTCTCAGATGTTGGATCTGAGTGCGAGGACTGGCCATCGTTGGATCCAGAAGAAAGAGCACGATATTTAAGTACAAGATGAAGCGGGATTATAAATTCCCGAAAGAAGGAGGGTCATCCATTGTCAAGGAGTACATGTGGTGAGGGATTAACATTTCACTAACTAGAATTTCAAAGGAAGGTAGTGCTCTAACTTTCCAACTCACAATATGTGAAATCGTGATAAGATATGGACCATTGATCCAAGAGGGACATGTGGCAAGAGATTAACTTTTCGCTGACTGGAAAGTCAAAGGAAGGAAATTCTCTAACCTTGCAACTTGTGATATGTGAAATCGAAATAAGTTCTGGCCTGTGGTCATAGACAAGGTCACATCGTCGAAGGCTTAAGGGAAGGAGCTAATTGCTAAGCTCCATTTTGGGGATCGTAACTTGGAGTGTCGAGACCCTTCATCAAAGGAATCCTAAAATACAAGATCGCAATGAGATCTGGACCATCGAATCATTGGAGATCTCGATCATTGATTAGGCTTGATGAAGTTCATAAGTTCACGAAATGCGAAACGCCTTTTGGTGTAGGCTGTGGTCACCCCCAATGGTCATGTGAGAGGGAGGAGCTAGCGAAGCTAAGCTCCATTTTGGGGATCGCAACTTGGACCGTCGAGACCCTTTGACACAGGATTTCCAAAATGAGAAATTTGAAACACATCTTGATTAGGCCCACAGTCACAGCCAGTGGGCATATGGGATAAACGCAAGACCCTGCAGATTTAATCCAACGGTGCTAGTTATTTGATCATCTGATCGAAGGGCTACTGTTGATATTTATGATTAATTGTTCAGTTATGATTCAATTATCAAAACTGAATCATGGTTCTTGGAAGGTTGGCGATTAAGTGGTTGAAGCATTGTTGGCCCAGGTATTCAAGGTGTAACTGAAGTGGTGTGAAGTGCATAAAAGAAAGATGGCGTGATTGTGAATGGATGGTTGTTCTGAATGAAAAATGACTTGAACTGTAAGAAAGGGAAAATTACAGTATGCATAGTGTGAGACCGACAGGATGCGTAAAGTGAGATAAAACTGAGAGATGAGTAACAGATGCGGAATAGACAGAAGCAAGAGAAAAATTGTAGAACAGCTTGAAGCAGAGAAGAATTGCAGAATAGATAGAAGCAGAGAAGAATTGTAGGACAGAAGAGAAGTGGTAAGAATTGAAACACCTGCGTTGTTGGTTATTCAATCATTTTACTTATAATCAGGGAGGTAGGGTTGTTCTAAGGAGGACTATGGTCCTCTGATATTCGAGTTGGTGCTTGAATATTGGGAGTTGTAGCTTCCATCTAGTTGTGGCTAGAAACCAGGGTGGTAGGGTGTTGCTTGGGAAAACACAGATTTTTATGTCTGCAAGTTGGTGCTTGTATAAGCAGAAGTAGGTGCTTCCATTCAGTAGGTGATGGAACACTCAGGGAGTTGGTGCTTCCTTTTAGTCAGTGCTAGAGAAACCAGAGAGTTGGTGCTCTCAACAAGTTGGAGCTTGTAAAACAAAGGTAGTAGCCTCATTTTGAGTTGGTTCTCAAACATATATGATGTACAGAACTTAAAATACTACCTATCATTTCGAAGAAGAAGAGGTTTTCTCCCTTTATGGGTTTCCTCGTGAAAATTTGTCTCTATGTATATCTTATGTGTGATTGATGCTCATTATTTATGTTGTTCATATGATGTATAATATTGATGGTCACTTGATGAAAGATTAAAAATGGTTTAATAGACTTAAAATTGTTTAAGAACAGTAACAATTGATTCACCCCCGCCCCTCTTAGTTGTCTTAGTAATTTCAACAATGATGGCTCAAGTGAGGTTACTCCATATTCTCATAAAATATTGGGATCCAGAGATAGAGGACTTCAATATCAATGGAAAACCATTGAGGATTGAAGTGGACAACATATATTTTATCACTGCATTGTCTATCTGGGGAAGGTTAGTGAATATCAAGGCCTGGGGGGCTAGGAGTGGTATGCCCATGGAGGAATACATTACTACCCACTGTGTTGCAGGCACAAATAAAATAGGGATCCAAATTCCAATCAGGGCGATTGAGAACCTGATTTTAAAGATCGTCATACTTTTTCTTACATGGATCTCAGGGTCAGCCTCGTTGCACCAGGATTCAAGTCCACTCATGTTCTATGCGGTGGAGTGTTTCTGACCAACTTTTTATGACTGGTGTACCTCACTGCTGGCTAACATGAAAATCCAGTGGACAAATTAGAAACATGGAAGAAAGAGAAACTTCATATTTACATCCATTATGTGTAGTTTTTTCTTTGAGTGGGTTCCAGGCTTGAGCCCTAGAGTAGAGATCATTCCACATGAATCGTGTGATCCAGCCATGTGATAGTGGATCGATGTGATGAGTGTAACAACCCCTCTGTCACATCATATAATTACATAAGAACAATATGATTTTTTTTTTTTTTTTTGAAACAGTAATAAGCATCATTAGAATAGGAGAAACGTGACCAGGAATCATTAGGATAAGTGAAACATGACATTAACATACTTTAGTCAATTGCAGTTACATTCATGATAATAACATATATCAGTAAAACAAATCCTTCTTCTCTCAATAATTTGCAGCTAAATTTAGATATTACTTAAAGCATGAAGGATATGCCACATCACATGAGATGACATCCATCCTACCCATCCAACTTATGCTGCGAGGTTATGACTTCCAAGACACATAATCAAAACTAAAGTCTAGTATTTTTCAGATTGATATTGACCATTTAAGGTCTCAAGACTTGCAAATGTTCTGAAGAACAAGGAAGTATCTAATTCCCTTAATCTCATTTCATTCCAAAATTTTAAATATACAACAATGTTCTTAACTACCCTTTTGTAAACAGAGAAAATATGGTAGCATGGTTACTTCATCAAACATCATTGCATACTAATTCAATATCTTATCATCTTACTCATTAAGGATAGGAAAACATTCCAGAAACACCAAGACAATAATCTTAAAAAGAAAACATAATCCTTTTAACATACAATATACCATTTATGATAGTTTTAAACCACTTAGAAACACGAAAGAAATAGCTTGTAACTAGGAGAGAGTATGTTCTAAAAAGGATATTAAGTTTTGTAAGAAGCCTAGAGCTTCTCTTCCAGCAACACAATGCAACACCTCCAAAGTCAATTCCACAAGTGTGTAGATGGATCCTTGAAGGCCCAAGTTTTAGAAGATACAACACCCGAAGTGCACAGAGACTCTCTCTAATCGAGCATAGGTCAACTTTCAGAAGTACAAGCTCAGGAGAGACAGTGAAAACATACAAAGGGGAGGCAAAAGTATGCACTCAACAAAGCATCTAAAGCTTAGAAGCGATGCACTAAGAGCGTTGGAGTTCAATCAAGGAAAAAATTTGAGAAAAGAAACATCTGGTAATGGCATCGATGAAATCTTCGATCACTTTCAAGGATCGAATATCTTATTACAGGAACAAATGCCAAAGCTCATAAGAGATAGTGCTTTTGAATTTGCGTAGGCGATCAGAATTTGGGAAGAAATTTGACAGGTGGAAACCTTTAAGAATCGAACATCTACAGGCGAAGTCGAAATCCCAAAATGGACATGTGTCGTTTGATCTGAGAAACAAATTGAGGGTTAAAATGTCCTTCCTATTAGAAAAAATATGTGCACTTGATAAAGCCTTATGCCCTTCAGGCTTCACCACTTCGACGGATTTGAGTCAATTATTTTAAGAGAGCCCCAAATCCCAAAGTCACGAGATGATCTACACTATAGATCAGTGAAAGAATACTAGTTGTTGGATCCCCAAGGGTTAAAATAATCATCCTAAAAGGTTCATAAAGGTAAAGAGTGAAGGAAACTACAAATTTTTTAAGTCCCTGAGTGGAGAATAGTTGTAGATCTGTCGATCGAATAAGGGTCATTGGATCTACAAGCCTTCATATTCAGAGGTTAGGCAATTCAGAAAAATTGAGTCATGGTGTTGAGGATAAGGCTCTCCTGGAGTCCCAGAGTCTAGAGTACATCAATACTATCGAATGTTGGGTACATGTGTCTGTGTATCCAAGTATTCGGATTTTGGTCGTTCGGAAGGTGAATTGAAGTTGTGAAGGTGGGAAAGGTCCCAAACTTCTGAAGTTAATCTTGACCATTATTTTCAGTAAAACCAAGACCGTCATAAATGGGATTTCAGCCTTCGCAAATTTGGTAGTAACGTGAATGAAACATCTAAAACTTCTGAATACCCAGAGCCTGAAGTGTTGAAGCACCATAACCCCATTCTTGTAAACTCTATCTCAGATGATGTATCATAGGCCACCTATCAACTGATTTCTAATGACACGTGGCACTCATTTTGGGTTTCTTGGTTACGTCATCTACACCAATTCAAGTGACATGTGTCACTCTAAATTTGGTGATACATCATCGATTGTGACAACATGGTTTCCACGTCACTCTAGAAGGTTTTCTCTTCAGGAGAAAGGAATCCAGAGTGACATAGTTTTCTGAAGTGTCGGAGCTCTGAAGTTACTTCTAGCTGTAGATCTGAGTGGGGTATGGGAATCGTTGATCCCTTAGTCATTCAGAGTTCGTCTCTTTGGAAAAGTTAATAAGTAAGGTAAAGTTTTGCGAAGACCCTAAATTTTCGAGCTTCCAGAGTAAAGGAGATTTGTAGATCTGGTGAACAACAAGGTTGTTAGATATTCATGTCAAAGTCCTTCGAAGGGTTGTAAATTTGGTGCTCTAGAGGAAATGGGTTGCTGAGTAAAAGATATCTCCAGAGTTATGAACTACAGAGTTAACTGTAATTGTTAACTGAGGTAAACTGTAAACTGTCATATCTTCAAGATCTACAGTGGTTTGGTTACTCGAATGGAACGGTTTTAAGTTTTACAAGCGGAAAACCTCGAAGTATAGATGTTACGTAGTAGATATCGATCGTAGAACTCGTAAGAGGAAAGTCACTGCCAACCATTATATTTGATGTCAATGTTACAAAGGAAGGTGTTAGGGTAGGGTAACCTACAACTGTCGGTCAGCTCAGCGATGACTAAATTCAAACAGTTAGAAATTCGGGATAAAAGGATTGTTGGTTAAATAAATCTATAGAACGTCGAAGTTTCGGATCCCTGAATAGTGCCCCTTATGACTAGCACCAGGTTCTTGCTCCTAGTCACATGCATAACTTGGTTTAGGAAAAAGGTTTAACACCCAGATTGGAAGTAAGTGAAATTTTTCCCGAAAACCCAAGAATGGGCATCCCACAAATCCCGAAGTAAATGGATTAAGTAACAATTTTTAACAAAAATCCATGTCCCTAGAGATTTAGGGTAAAAAAAATTCTAATCTGAGAAAAAAAATAACCCAGGGTTTAATGAAATTCACGAAAATCCACCATTCGACAGAATTTGATTTATCATAAACTTAGCAAGAAGTTAGGGTACCAGTTCGGGCCTTTTGGCAGTGATCCCATCAACATAATTGATTTGGATTTTAAATGAAATTCAACAAGGACTTACGATATAAACTAGAACTAACGCTCAAATGAACAGAGGGAAATACATTTATAATGTCCTAACATAAACCCCTTAAAAACTATGATAAACATACTCATGCAAGGATGAAAATACATACTTAAACATAAGCTATATATACACTAAAATTCACATTCTATAGTAAGGACCATGCCACTTGATTAGAGCACTAAAACATCTGAAAATACAGAGAGGATTAAATATATCCATGTAACTATTAAATTCTCAGCAACAAACACAAAACCTGGCACTCATACCTTCACATGATTCTGTAGTGACTCAATCAATCTATTATACTAATACACTCATAATAGAAATAAAACCAAAATATAAATACCAGAAACCAATGAAACTTGTGTGTAGAAGATTTCCTTCCATACCTTGTGCTCCTTCCTTTCCTTCGCTTTCTAATAACAGATACTTCACCGATACCTCCAAGCCAACGATAGGGGTACTCTTCTTCCCCCTTAGCCCCCTGAGCCGCAAAGGGTCCAAGCACACAAAAAATAGAACACAATAGCTTCCAGGCTTGCCTCACAAGGAAAAGCTTCCACTCCTTTTCCAAGATTGGATGTCCCAACTCTCACAACTAAAAACACAGTCAATCAAAAAATTGGCAGAGTAAAATTGCCTTCCTAGGGTCTGATGCCCTTCCCTTCTAGGTTCGTTTCTTTATAGCATTCCTCCTTACGGACATCTATCCCTCATGGATAATTCATTAATTTTTAGAAATTCAGTTCAAGGATTATTCATCCACTATAGGTGTCACATCCTCCCTTGATTGCACAAGTAATTTCTCTTTTATTTTTTTTCTTTAAAAGCCACCTCTCCTCACATTTCCCGATGTGTTCTTAAATTTCCTCTTAGTTATTTCTTAGTTTCCCCAATCCCCTTAATTAATGGGTGTCTCCTAAATAGGTTTTAGTTAGGGTTGGATTAGGAGTCTTCTTAGTTACTCTAGGTTTGGCTAACTCAAATTCTATTCTATGCACAACCCATTATCTCAAGTTGTAATTATTTTTAAACAAGGATTTACTTCTTTTTTTTTAACAATTTCATGCACCCTTGTGTATTCTATCACTTGTTTTGTTCTTATTTACTATTTCCTTAGCCATTGATTTCCTTCAAATCTTTACCCATGTCACAATTTCAATTATCCCCCTTTATTGAAAACTTATGATTGGATTTGATAATTAATAATCTATTGTTTAATAAATTTTTGAATCCATCAAGGTCAAATCATTCCAATGTTTTCTATAACACCTATGTTTATTGACTTGGGTTTCAAATGTGCGACATGCCCTTCAAGATGCATCTCATGATCCAAGGGTGCCACTCGCGTTGAATTGTTTTCTGGAATTTTTTCCAACCCATTGGAGTAAAAAATCCATTCAGTTGACCTTGTACAATACTAGGAGCTTCTAAGGAATAAGGACTCTTCCTTATTGCGCGCCCCTTAGAAATCTACATGAGAGATTGTCTCAGTCTACCCTCATGACATCATGGACCACCCAACTTGGTATTCATTAACCTACAGTTATGGCCATGATGAGAGTTCTAGTAGGATGTGATAGGGACACTTCCACCTATTTTTCTCAATATTTGGTTTTCTTTGCAAGGCCCCTTTACTCCTTATGTGATTCGGATTAGCAAGCATCGTCAAGCATTCATCCACTGACAAAAAAATGTCAAAATCCATATATATAAATCATGATAAAATCCATCATACATTATATGCACATAATAATGAAATACTCAAACAATATGATCCACTCCCTAACTCAATATGGAGTCCAAGGAAGCCCTATGATGCCACCGACATCCATAACCTGTCATGTGTCCTGCACACTCATGACGACTTGTCAAAAGAACATGTCAACATATATATATATATATATATATAGAGAGAGAGAGAGAGAGAGAGAGAGATTTATGTCTAAATCTATCAAAACAAGCAATGAAACTGTTGGCACATCTCATATGCATCCTACCAAGTAGCCAAGTGTGGACTATAATTGTCCCACTAGACGTTGACCTGATTGACTGTTCGACATCGTAGCTTTCGAATGTGATGGTCCAGAATGCGGATTAGCTCTACCATGAGATCACCCTCATTTGACACATGCAAGGAACTCATGTCAATAACATGTGAAGGGTCACTAATATAATGTCTCAAAACATATACATGAAAAAAATCATGCATACGCCTCAAAGAATCGGGCAAGGCTAGTCAATAAGCCACGGGTCCCTTCTTTTCCACTACTTCGAAGGGTCCCACAAACCTAGGAAATATTTTATCACCTTTTCCAAACTTGATCGAACTCTTGTGTGGTTTTACCTGCAAGAAGACTCTATCCCCAACTTCATAACTGCGGTCAATGCGATGCGCATCCACATAAGTCTTTTGTCGAACTTGCGCTTATTTAATTATTTTTCTAATCAATTTCATATTTTCTTTCATTTCTAGAATCACATATGGTCCTACCAATACCTTGTCCTTAATTCGATCCCAAATCCACAACATCTGCCATGTTCATCCATAAAGAAACTGAAACGGTGCCACCTTAATCGTACTCTGATAGTTGTTTTTGCATCCAAATTCTACTAGTCCAAAGAATTCTTCCCTACGTTTATTTTGGTCCATTACATACATTTTCAACATATCTTCCAAAATTTGGTTTGTCCTTTCTTTTTTTCTTTTTTTTTCAGGGTGATAAGTTATGCTAAAGTTTAATTGTGTTCCCAGAGCCTCTTGGAAATTGGTCCAAAACCGTCCTGTAAACATCAATCCTCTATCGGATATGATTCTTTTTGGCACCCCATGTAATCTCACAATCTCACTGACAAGCACTCTAGCTATGTCTGGTTCCTGATACATCGTACGCACTAGAATAAAGTGTGCACTCTTCATCAGAGTGTCAACCAATAAAAAAATTAAATCGTGTCTTCTTGTGGTTAGTGGCAATCCAACAATAAAGTCCATCGAAATGACTTCCCATTTCGATTCAGGAATAGCATGTGGTTGTAACAATCCTGCTGGATGTCTATGTTCATGCTTCACTTGTTGACATTCTAGACATCTCGCCACATAACTAACTATTTTTGCCTTCATTTCCTTCCAGAGGATTAAAGGATTAAGATCTTCCTTCATCTTCATGACTCCCAGATCAGCCATGTACACTACTCGATGTGCTTCACTTAATATAAAACTTATTATTTTGTAGTTAGGTAGTACGTAAATTCTTCTGTTAAATCTCAATAATCCATCATCGTCTAGTGAATAGGCTTCATACCTCGGTACCATCATGATGTCTTGTCCAATATTTTTCTTAAATTCCTTATACTAGTCATCATCGATTTGTAGAGTTAGAATCTTTTCTTGAAAATTCGTCTTAAGAGGTAACACCGAAAAATATGTGTGGCCTTCTAATGAGTGCATCTGCCACATGTTTCACATTTCCTTTAATGTAAGAAATTTCAAAGTCGTATTCGCTAAGAAATTCTGACCAACGCCTTTGTCGAGCGTTCAGGTCACTTTGTGTAAAAGTATGTTGTAATCCACAGTGATCTGTCTTTAATTCAAGTTTTTATCCAATCAAATAATGTCTCCATACTCTCAATGCATAAACAATAACTAATAACAACAAGTCATGTTCTGCATAGTTCTCTTCATGCCTTCTCAATTTCCATGAAATGTAAGCAATCACTCGATCATTTTGCATCAAATCTCTGCCTAACCGTTCCTTGGATGCGTTCGTGCATACCAAGAAATCCTTGTCCATGTTGGGGAATTTTAGTATCATCGTTGTCTTCAACAACTCTTTGATCCTTTGAAATGCTTTCGTGCAATTCTTAGTCCACAAGAACTTCTTGTTCTTCTTCTGTAATTTTGTGATCGGTTTAGCTATATTCAAAAATAATTCGACAAATCATCAGTAATATCTTGCTAAACCCATAAAAATGTGTACTTCGTGTACATTTGTCGGTGTTGGACATTCCATAATAGCCTCCACTTTCACTAGATCCATAGCGATACCTTCGGAAAATATGATATGTTCCAAGTAGTGAATCTTAGATTGGTAAAGAGAGCATTTTTATAGCTTCCCATACAGTTTGTTTTATCTTAGGCACTGTAGGACCAACCTTAAGTGTTCATCATGTTCTTCCTTCATCCTAGAATAAATCAGTATGTCATCAATAAAAACTTGAGAAAACTTATTCAAGTATTCACAAAACACCCCATTCATCAAACTCATGGATACCCCTAGGGTGTTTGTCAATCTGAACGGTAAAACTGTAAACTCATAGTGTCCAAATCTCGTCTTAAAAGTGGTCTTAGGGATATGTTCTTCTCTAATATGCAATTGGTGATACCCTGATCTCAAGTCAATCTTCAAAAATATAGTTGCCCCTTTCATGTGATCAAACAATTCCTCTATTCTTGGCAACAGATACTGGTTCTTGATCATTTCTTTGTTGAATTGACAATAGTCAATACAAATCCTCCACAATCCATCCTTCTTCCTTACGAAAATAACTAGTGCACCCCAAGGTGACACACTTGGACGAATAAGTCCCAAATCCAACAATTCCTTCAATTGCATTTTCAACTCCTGCAATTCAGGAATTGACATCCGATAATGAGCTCTTGCAATAGGTTCAATTCCTAGTTTCAAGTCTATTGTAAACTCCAACTCTCTTTAGGGTGGTAAACCGGGTAGCTCTTATGGAAAAATGTCTGCAAATTCTTGCATTGTAGGAAGCTTTTCTAGTCCTTCTGCCTCTCCCTTTTCATTTAGTGCTAATATTGCATATGGTCTTCATCCCTTGGGCACACTTTTCTACAATTGTAGGGAACAAATGAACCTCAAGGAAACTCCCTGGTTTGTTCCGACAATCACTCTACTTTGTCCCAAATCATTCGTCAAACTTAATTGTTTAGTCTTACAGTTAAGTATCGCATCATGCGATTCCAACCAATCCATACCAATCACTATGTCATAAGATCCTAGTATAGTGACATAAAAATCTACCTTTGTTACAAAGTTTCCCATTTCCTCCAGCCTTTTGTTTGGCACCTGATGCCATTTCTACGTACTTGAACTCATCTTGCTCGAATTCCTTTACCTTAATTCTCTTCAGTGCTGCACTAGAGATGAATCTCTCGGTAGCACCTAGATCTATCAATACACTGTAGTTTTGGTCTGTGATCATAACTGACTCCTCTAGAACAATGGGTTGATGCTCAGCTTGGCGTTTGTTTACCGCTACATGTATCTTGTGGTTCTTTCCCAAATGTCCAACTGTAGTGGGTCCTGATGATTCGGTCACTCTGGCCTTCTGAATTGGATAATCTCGCTAGTAATATATCTCACCACATGTCTAGCATCTAGTGTTCGGTCGAGTGCTCTTAGTCCCCGATATAGACGTTGTTTCACTCCTAATGTCGTATTTCCAGTTGGTCTAGAAGGAGTCTTTCCTTGACCTCCACTGCATAGCTCTTACTCAGCTATGAGGGCCTTCTGGGATACATCGTGCAATCTATGAGGTATTGGGATCCGTACCTTGGCACAAATGTTGAAGTTAATCCAAAAACAAAGTTGTTTACCTTCAAATTCTCCATGTTCATACGTGGAGCATAGCTAAGTAGCTCCATGATTATGGCCTCAAACTTTGGCACCATATGACCACCCTGTCGTAAGGCATTGAAATCATTAATTTGGTGCTCAACACATTCCTCGAACAAGAGTCTCTCTTAGAACCGTTCCTCAAACAATTCCCATGACACATCCTCGATGACCATGTTTAGTTGAGGTAGGAGCATCTTCCACCATAGATGAGTACTCCCCTTCAGTTGAAATACCTCCAAGAGGAATTTTATGTTGGAGGTGCAATCACGAATTGCAAAGCACATTGTCATGCTCTCCAACCATGCCTCGATGGCTGAGCGTTCAGTGTCTCCTATGAACTCGAGAAACTAAACTTTCTTAAGCACCCTAAGTACACTATTGCTAACCATTGGATGTCATTGTGAACCCTCATTGGGTATATACATCCTTCCCTCATCCTGCTCAATACGACTGATCAAAGCCTCTAACATCCTCTAAAAGGATCTCATCGTACCTACCACATCTCCCACATTGACCTACTCCTCCTTAGTAGTCTACTCATATCCTTGAGAATTAAATTCCTCTGGCATGGATACAATCGGAGGAGGCATACCTCACCTCCCCACACCATGACGTCTATTCATCTGATGTCCTTTAACCATGATTGTCGCATAGATAATTTTCAATAATTATTAGTGATATATCTATAATCATTTAATTTTAACATAGCAAAAGGCGTAATGGTCCAATGTCGCAGGGTTGAACCCCACTCTGATACCATATGTACCAACCCCTTTGTTACATCATATAATTACATAAGAACAATCTATTTTTTTTATTTTTATTTTTGAAACAGTAATAAGCATCAATAGAATAGGAGAAACATTACCATACATCATTAGGATAAGTGAAACATGACATTAAAATACTTCAGTCAATTGCAGTCAGATTCATGATAATAACATATATCAGTAAAACACATTATGCTTCTCTCAATCATTTGCAACTAAATTTAGATACTACTTAAATCATGAAGGATGTGCCACATCACATGAGATGACATTCAACCTACCCATCCAACCTATCCTGCAAGGTTAGGACTTCCAAGATACATAATCAATCCTCAAGTCTAGGATTCGTTCGATTGATCTTGACCATTTAAGGTCTCAATACTGGTGACTGTTCTGAATAACAAGGAAGTATCTAATTCCCTTAATCTCATTTTATTCCAAAATTTTAAATTTACAATAACGTTCTTAACTACCCTTCGGTAAACAAAGAAAATTTGGTAGCCCCGTTACTTCATCAAACATCATTTCATACTAATTCAATACCTTATCATCTTACTCATTAAGGATAAGAAGACATTCCATAAATACCAAGACAATAATCTTAAATAGAAAAAAAAAATCCTTTTAACCTACAATATACCATTTATGACAGTTTTAAACCACTTAGAAACATGGAATAAATAGCTTCTAACTGGGAGATAGTCTATTGTAATAAGGATTTTAAGTTCTGTAAGAACATCGAAGCTTCTCTTCTAGAAACACAATGAAACACCTCCATAGTCAATTCTAGAAGTGTGTAGATGGCTCCTTGAAGGCCCAAGTTTCAGAAGAGATATCACCTGAAGTGCACAGAGACCCTCTCCAGTCAAGCAGAGGTCAACTTATAGAAGTACAATCTTAGGAGAGATAGTGAAAACATACAAATGGGAGGCACAAGTACACACTCAACAAAGAATCTAAATCTTAGGAGGGATGTGCTAATAACGTTGGAGTTAAATCAAGGAAAAGATTCGAGAAAAGAAACATCTAGTAATGTCATCGATGAAATCTTCAACCACTTTCAAGGATTGAAGATATTTTTACAAGAAAAAATGTCAAAGCTCAAAGAGATGGCGCTTTTGAAGTCATGCAAGCGATCATAATTCAGGAAGAAAGTTGACAGGTGGAAACCTTTAAGAATCGAGCATCTGGAGCCGAAGACAAAGTCCCAAAATGGACATGTGTCATTTGATATGAGAAACAAATCGGGAGTTAAAATGACAATCGTATCAGACAAAATATGAGCACTTGATAAAGCCTTATGCCCTTCGGGCTTCGCGACTTCAGTGGATCTGAGTCACTTGTTTTAAGAGAGACTCAAAGCTCGAAGTCACAAGATGATATACACCATAGATCGATGAAGGAATACTATTTGTTGGATCCCCAAGGGTTCAACTAATCGGCTTAAAAGGTTCATAAAGGTAAAGATTGAAGGAAACCCCGAATCTCTGAAGTCCTGTAGTGGAGAAAAATTTTAGATCTGTCGATCAAATAAGGGTCGTTGGATCTATGAGCCTTCATATTCAAAGGTTCAACAATTCGGAAAAAATGAGTCATGGTGTTAAGGATAAGGGACTTCCAACGTCCCGGAGTCCGAAGTAAATCAGTATTGTCGAATGTTGGGTACACATGCTAGTAGATCCGATTATTCATATTTTAGCTGTTTTGGAGGTGAGTTGAAGTTGTGAGGGTGGGAAAGGTTCTGAACTTCCAAAGTTAATCCTAACTGTTGTTTTCAGTAAAATTAGGACCATCAAATCTAGGGTTTTGAACTTCACAAATTAGGAAGGAATGTGAATGAAAAAGCTAGAAATTCCAAATACCCAGAGCCCGAAGTGTCGAAGCGTCAAAAAACCATTTTCATAAACTCTATTTCAGCTTATGTTTCATAGGTCGCCTATCAACCGATTGTTGATGACACATGGAACTCATTTTGGGTACCTTGGTTATGTCATCTACACCAATTAAAGTGACACATGTAACTCTAAATCTGGTGACACATCATCAATTGTGACACCAGGGCTGCCATGTCACTCTAGAAGGTTGTCGCTCTGGGAGAAAGGAATCTAGAGAAACATATTTCTCCAAATTTTTGGAGTTCGAAAGTTACTTCTATCCATAGATCTGAGCGGGGTGTGGGAACCATCGATCGCTTAATCATTCAGAGTTCATCTCTTTGACAAGTTTAAGAGGTAAGGTAAATGTTTGTGAAGACCCTAAAGTTTTGAGCTTCTGAAGTAAACGATATCCCTATATCTAATGAACAACAAGGGTCGTTAGATATTCATTTATGAGTCCTTCGGATGATCGACAATTCAACGCTCTAGACGAAATGGTTTTCTGAGTAAAAGAGATACCCGGAGTTCCAAACTCTAGAGTTAATTACAACCGTTAACTGAGGTAAAGTGCAAACCGTCAGATCTTCAATATCTGCGGTGGTTCGGTTACTTGGATGGAAAGGTTTCAAGTTGTACAGGCAGGAAACCCTGAAGTCCATATGTTCCTTAGTGGATCTCCATCATAGAACGTGTAAGAGTAAAGTCACCGCCAAATGTTAGGTTTGATGTCAATTTTATGAAGAAAGGTGGTAGGGTATGGTAACCTACAACTGTTGGTCATCTCAACGATGATCGAATTTGGTCAGTTATAAATTCAGGAGAAAAGGAATGTTGGTTGAAGAAATCTCTGGAACGTCGGAGTTCTAGAGCCATGAATAGAACCATTTATGACTAGCACTAGGTTCTGGCTTCCAGTCACATCCATAACTTGGTTTAGGAAAAAGGGATAACACCCAGATTGGAAGTAAGTAAAATCTTTCCCTAAAACCCAAGAATGGGCATCCCACGAATCCCAAAGTAAATGGATAAAGTAACAATTTTTTACAGAAATCTACGCCCCTAGAGACTTTGGGTAAAACAAAATCTAATCTGAGAAAACAAATAACCCATGGTTTAAAAAAATTCATGAAAATCCACCATTTGAAATAATTTGATTTATCGCAAACTTAATAGGAAGTTAGGGTACTGGTTCAGGCCTCTCAACAATGAACCCATCAACATAATTGATTTGGATTTTAAATGAAGTTCAACAAGGACTTACGATATAAAATGGAACTAACCCTCAAGTGAACAGAGGTAAATACATTTATAATTTCCTAACATAAACCCCTTAAAAAATATGTTCATCATACTCATGCAAGGATGAAAATACAAACTTAAACATAAGCTATATATACACTAAAATTCACATTCTATAATGACGATCAAGTCGCTCGATTAGAGAACTAAAACGTCTGAAAACATAGAGAGGTTTAAATATAACCATGTAACTCTTAAATTCTCAACAAAAAATGCAAAACCTGGAACTCAGACCTTCACATGATTTTGTAGTGACTCAATCAATCTATTGTACTAATACACTCGTAATAGAAATAAAACCAGAATAGCAATACCAAAAACCAATGAAACCTATGTGTAGAATATGTCCTTCCAGACCTTGTGCTCCTTCCTTTCCTTTTCTTACTAATCATAGATACTTCACTGATACCTCCTAGCCAATGCTATGGGTACTCTTATTCACCCTTAGCTCCCCGATCCGCAAAGGGGCCAAGCACAAAAAAAACCAGAACAAAATGGTTTCCAGGATTTCCTCGCAAGGAAGAGCTTCCACTCTTTTTCCAAGCTTGGATGTCCCAACTCTCAAAAGTAAAAACAAAGTCAATCAAAAATTTGGCAGAGTAACAGTTCCTTCCCAGGGTATGATTCTCTTCTCTTCTACATCCATTTCTTTATAGCAATCCTCTTTACAAACATTTGTCCCTCATGCATAAATAATTAATTTTTAGAAATTCAGTTCAAGGATTATTCATCCACTACATGTGTCACATCCTCCTTGGGTTTCACAAGTAATTTCTCTTTTATTTTTTTTCTTTAAAAGCCACCTCTCCTCACATTTCCCCATGTGTTCCTAAATTTCCTTTTAGCTATCTCTTAGTTTCCCCAATCCCCTTAATTAATGAGTTTCTCCTAACTAGGTTTTAGTTAGGGTTGGATTAGGAGTCTTCTTAGTTAGGCTAGGGTTGGTTGACTCAAATTCTATTCTATGCACAACCCATTCTCTAAAGTTGTAATTATTTTTAAAAAAGGATTTCCTTATTTTTTTTTAACAATTTCATGTACCCTTGTGTATTTTATCACTTCTTTAGGTTCTTATTTACTATTTCCTTATCCATTGATTTCCTTCAAATCTTTACCCATGTCAAAATTTCAATTATCCCCCTTTATTTAAAACTTATGATTGGATTTGTTAATTAATACTATATTGTTTAATAATTTTTTAAATCGATCAAGGTAAAATCATTCAAATGTTTTCTAGGCCACCTATGTTGATTGACTCAGGTTTCAATTGTGTGATGTGCCCTTCAATATGCATCTCGTGATCCAAGGGTGCCACTCACATAGACTTGTTTTTGGAAGTTTTTCCAACCCATTGGAGTCAAAACTCCATTCGGTCGACCTTGTGAGAGACTAAGGGATTCTAAGGAATAAGGACCCTACCTTTTTGCGTGCCCTTTAGAAATCTACATGAACGACTGTCTTAGTTTACCCTCACGGTATTGTGGACCACCCAACTAGGTAATCATTAAACTACAGTTATGGACACGGTGGGAGTGCTAGTAGGCTATGATAGGGATGTTGCAACCCCTCTCCCTAAATATATGGTTTTCTATGCAAGTACCCTTTACTCCTTATGTGAGTAATATTAGTAAGAATCATCAAGCCTACATCCACTAACAAAAACAGTGTCAAAATCCATATATATAAATCATGTTAAAATCCATCATACATCATATTACATAATAATGAAAAACTCAAACAATATGATCCACTCCCTAACTCAATCCATATTCCAAGGAAGTCCTTTGATGCCACTGACATCCATAACCTGTCATGTGTCTTGCACACTCAGGATGACTTGTCAAAATCACATGTCAACACACACACACACACATATACATCAATATAATAAAAAAATCTATAACACCTCAACATCATCATATATAACCCACAATCTAAATGAAATCATAGTGTTCCATACCTGGATCGCTTGCAAGAAAGTGTCCTCAAAGAATAAGTCAATAATAATATGCTCAGTAGAGCAAGACGTTACAATGAGGCAGCTAGGAGGTGGTAGGGTGCCAACCCCTTATAATGATGAGTTCTTTTTCTGGTGGCATTTACAAGTCATATCCATTGAAGACTACCCTTATGTTGGTATAGACTATAGAGGGGATCCATATATTCATTTTCCAATAAGCTCCACCTACGGTGATATTGGTAAGACAAGTGTTAATACATTTCATTTTTTTGTGTTTTTTCAAACAGAACAAAAAATGAAAATATTTTTATATGGTATGAAGTCTTAACAATTTATTTTTCATGCATATGTAGGTCCATGAAAACCAGATGAATTCCCACGACATCGACGGAGGAGTCGTGGAGATGAGAATGTGGCAGGAGATGCAAAGAGAGGGTTGTAGAATGTGTAGGGGGACCTATCTCGATTGACGCATAGGATTCCTATGGTTCAAGTGGAGTATCTACCAGAGGCTATGCAACGATAGGTGGTGGGTATGCCTTGTGTGTGGGTGTGGCTCTTTTGGTGTCTTGCAAATGCTGCAGTTTTATATCATGATACACATCTAGTGCCACAGGCGTAGATTCCATGGTCATATATATACTGGCCATATATGTATTTTGAGGGTGTGAGCATCATTTTTTACTATGACACCATATTTTTTGAAAAGATGAAATATAAAAATTTTGGTCTTTGGATTTACTTATATATGTTACAATGTGTACATGCATGAATGCGTTTTCTTTACTTTAGTTATGTGAAAAATTTCAATCTAAAACATAATTATAATATGCATCTGATACATAATTAGAACTTCTAGGTATGTGATTATAAGTAATAAAATAAAAGTATCGTTCCAAAAGTTGTACCTATAGGAATCGTCGGAGTAGAGTAGGGTCTCACACATGGTAACTGTTGTTTAACTGACATACGAGTGACTGGGATTCCTGGTGAACCTCTAAAGACCGAACACCATGTGAAATGGTGTAGTATAATAGTTATATAACGATGTTATACTCATCCACATTATTCATTGATGGCTCCAAACGAATGCCACCTAAAGACACCAGTTGACCCTTGGGTGAGTAGATGACCCAAGCAATGGAAGACATGTTCCGTGTATGACGAATGACACAGTCTACGAATCCTAAGAAAACTGAAGACTCCGTTGACATCTTCCAACCAAGGGAAAAATTGATAAGCAAGCCGATGACATAAAGGAAAAGATGTATATACACTAATATACACTAGTATACAAAGAGTCAAGCCCAAGATTGAGGGCTCAAGCATAATATATTTTAAGGTAGAGCCCATTTCTGGGCTCATCCAACATATTCCCTTCATAATCCTCCAATTCATAGGCTCCTTTCTCTAATTCGCACCGATAAATACTTTCTCAATATTTCCAGGAATTCAAGAGACGTCGATCATGATGATAGGATAAACATTTGTCATGTTTTCTTCGGCATAAAAACCATGTGTATCTAGCGGAACCAGAGCATGACCAACCATCTCACTCAAGTTAGATTTAAATTCATCATGTTCGATCCTAACAAGTTCTGAGAGGAAATATGAGTGATGATGCATATCGTCCCAAGGAATATCGAGACCATACATGGCCTCTAAGATGGCTTCATCCAAAGGTCAAGTACCATCAAGGAAATCAAGAGAACAAGATTATTGGGTGGGCCATATAGGCTCTAAAACAAGATCCTCCTCGTCTATATATAATGATAAAGGATCTGGGTTAGCAATAGTGTTAATAATATCTTGATACGTAACATCTTCTATTGACAGTAGCATTGCCATCCCAATGTGTGACTGACCTTCGTAGGACATAGTCGGGGAAGGTAGGGTCTGAGGATCGTTGAAATATGAAGTACAGAAAGGAAGGAACCTCATCGACGACGAAGACCTACTGGAAATGGAATGAATGTGGTGGATTAGTTCCATGAAATCAAAGCTACCCATGATAGAGGAATACATCCTAACACCAACATCCTCAGTTTCCTAACGAGAATTTTCGATCACTGAGATCAAAGTTCCAACTGATGCATTAGGAATAACATGGGCAAAGGACAATTGATCAATCGTCACTATTTTCCCTTCACAAGGAAAACATAAAGTGTGGAAAATAGATGATGTGACCCTGGTCATGGAATAAGTCCAATTACACCCTAGTAGTCAATTATAGTCAAGGGGTGCATCAACCACCTTGACATCAACCTTCATTGTCTTTCCACCTAACTGGAGCGAAAACATGAGAAGAATGTCATGGGGTAAAAAAGAATTTTCATCAAATGCATTCAATGTATTCATCGATTGGGATATATTTGGAGATCCAATCACTACTACATATTTAAAAATTTGCAACAACTACTTGCGATGAAATTACCCTTTCATGGCAAAATTGAAGATAAAGAGTTGAATTTTTCAATTTTTTTATAAATCCAGCCCGCCTTCATCGCTCTTGAGATGAAACCAGCTATATGTCTAAAAAGTGACAAACATGAATATAGTGGACTCTCATCATTCTTGCGACGACCTTTGGTTATCGTTGCAAGAGCGAAAATCCAATGATGACCGTTACATTGTTCAAACAGTCACCCAACTATTTGACAAAGTCAACATTGACTTGGTCAACATTCATCGCAAGAGAGACAATCCAATGATGACCATTACACTATTCAAGTAGTCACCCAACTATTTGAAAAATTCAACATTGTCTTAGTCAAGATTCTTCGCTTTGGCGACGAAAAAAATATAAATAAATATTTTGTAAATTAGAGATGTTGTGACAATCTTGATATAACAATGACGGTTCATAAAGGGTATTTTTGTGCAAAATAATGTTGCAAAATATTAGAGGTGGGAAAAAAGTAAAGAGGGTGAAAAGGGTGATGGTATATGTTTTTTCCCTTGCAAAAAATGTTTCACTACACGTCCCATATGAATTTTAATAGAAACGGCTAAAAAACATTGTAGGAAATATGTACACATTGATGGGGGATCGAATGAATATCGTCCCATGGTAATTAGCTATATATTCATTATTTATTTTTATATTGTCGATTTTATATAAAATTATATATATAGTTTGAATATTTGTTATACACACTAATTTTTCATGATTGTGTGTAATTATAAAGTTAGAGTTGCACCCTAACTTTCTGCAAAATATTGCACCAAGTATTAGTAGAAATGATGTTGTACAAGTTGAGGAACACGATCAAGAAAATTAGGATCTTATGGAAGAAGATGACGAAAAAAATCAAATGATCCAGGATTTGTTTGCTCAACCGGTTGAGGATGGTGACAATGATGGTATTTATGATGAACCTCTATTATAAAAGGAAAATAAACGACTTTATGAAGGCTCAAGAGAAAATCTTATCTTCGCTACATTGCTGCTAGTGAACTTAAAGGTTATGAATCATTTGTCAAACACTTGTATGACACTGATCCTAAGGTATGTAATATGTTTCATCTCATATACATAAATGTTGACTTTTTTCTGTTTTTTTTTAGTGTTAATTAATGTGTAAAATAATAATGCAATTTTTACGATTAATATTCTTTACATTAACTAGTTATTTGATATGTTGTAGATTGTTAGGTGAATTTTTGTTACCATTTTCAAATATTTTACCTTGCACATATCGATATTTTCATGCCATGATGAAAGACATTGGAATGAATTATCAAACTATAGATGCATGTCCTAATGATCATATTATATATTATCGACAACATGCTTCGAAAACAAAATGCCTGCAATGTCTTATTAGTAGATATCAAACCGATAAAGTAATGAAAAAGGGTGCCTCGAAATGTTCTTCATCATATTCTCATAATTCCACGTTTGCAACGATTTTTGAGGTGTGAAAGAATAGCACAATTTATGGATTACCATGCATGTAAAAGAAGTGGATATGTTGTTCTTTGAATGCTTTTCGATGGTTATGCATTTAGGGAAATTGAGGAAAAATGGGCAGATTTCAAAGATGAACCTCATAATGTTGGGCTTTCAATGGCAGTTGACGGTGTTAATCCATTCAGAGAGATTAGGTCTATTTACTCAGTGTGGCCTATTTTTGTTATCAACAATAACATTCCTCCTTGGATGTCAATAAAGAGGGAGCACATAATCTTGAAAATGATTGTTCCAGGTATTTGCTTACATTAATTTTTTGAATGTAACATTTTCATTTGTTTCATTTTTAGCATAATATCTTTTGTTTATTTATTTACTTATATATACATATCATGGTAGTAATTATGTGTAATATCAAACAATTAGGTAAGTAACAAGTTAAATATATGAATGTATATATCAAGCCTCTTATCAATGAGCTACTAAAGTTATGGGTTGGCATCACTATGTATAACATCAGTAAACCAATCAGAGAGAAAAAATTTAAATTACATGGAATAATTTTATGGACAATTCACGATGCCACAAGTCTAACACATTTTTGTGTTATGTAGAATTCTATTTATCTTTAATACTATATATTTTTTTAAATATATCATGCATGTTTAATTTTAAATAATCTCATCGTATAATTGACATTAATCCATCTGTTGCAAGTATTTAAACAAAGTGTAAATTTGAATGTCCAATTTGTGGTCCTAATATGAAGTATCGTCATTCAAAAAGTTTAGGAAAGGTGGTGTTTGTTGAGTATAGGAACCTCTTCCCTAAGAACCATAGGTATCGTACTACTGAATAAAATATTTTCAATGGGAAAGAAGTGACTAGTTTAAAACCACGAAGAATGACACCTCACCTATGGAGGTTGGAATATAAGATAAATCGTCAAGGTACACAATTTATTTAGGTATTGTATATGTAATGTTTTTAATTTTTATTTTAATCATTGAGTTTATTTTACTGTATTTGATAATTATTGTTGTGATTTATTTTATGCTTCATGAAGGTATTAATAATGGGCTTCCATGTGGAACGAAATGTTATCCCACTCAATTCATGAAATTTCCCTACTATGAGGAGCTAAAAATAGCTCATTTGTTTGATATAATGCATATTGGGAAGAATGTGATAGAAACGTTATGACGAATCATAGATGGTAGGAGGGATAAAGAAAAAATTGTCAAAATTTGTACTAACATTCAGGAAGCCAATCATGCAATGCGAAGTGTGATCTGATCAAATAGTGATGGAGACCGAAATAACCTTCCATGGTTATTAACGGAGAAACAAATAAATGATGTAAAATAGGTCATTCAAAGAATTAAATTTCCCACAGTTTTTTCTTCAAACATAAATAATATCTTAACAAAGAAAGGTGAATTTGGTGGGATAAAAACACATGATTGGCATACCTTCATTAAGGTAATAATTTTGGTATACATATTTATATATTGGCCTTATACATATTTTAGTTTTTTTAATTTTTTTTGTCTACTTTGGTCGAAACAAATAACGATTCATTTTTTTTGTTACAATATGTTCTACCGCTATCTCTCCCAAACGACTTTGACAAAAATGTCAAACAACTTATATATGATCTTGGAAAATACATGAGGTAAGTAGTTGTGATTTATGTGCAAAATGTTCTTTCAATTTTTTGTTGTACTTTCTTATGTCACGATCTCATGTAGATGGTTGTCATTGAAATAAATCCATGAAGATGATATAAAGTATTGGAAGAGAGTAATTCCTTGGATAATGTGTGAAGTTAAAAAGTTTATGCCTCCAAAAATTTTCAATGCACAATAACACTACCTCATACACCAAGTTGAGGAGATTGAAATGTGTGGACCTGTACACACAAGGTCATTGTGGATGGTGGAGAGGTACTTGAAATCATTGAATTATTTTGTTAGACAAAGAGCACATCTTGAGGGTTCTACGGTGGATGGATATATGGTATATAAATCCATGGTGTATATTAGTTAGTATCTTCCTAAATTAGTAGCGCCAACTATGCATGTAGTGGATTATATTTGGGATGTGAACTCCATCAAAACATTTGAAGATCAAGAGCACCTATTGGGGAAAGGTAGAAAGCAAAAATGAGAGGTAATATATTAATAATTGTGGAGATTTATATTAATACATATAATGTTTTTGTGTGTATATGATCATACTCATTAATATATTAATATATGTTATTTCATCAATTATTAATATTTACCATGGTTATAACTAATATTTAATATTGGTGAATTATTATTTTTTTATTTAATTGCTCAAGATTGGGATGCACTGCATTTATACATTGCAAACAATCTTGATTGGATGAATGTATGGATTGAAAGATCTAAACATCATGGTGGTAGGTTATCATATCAATGACTGTATGAATTGGTTAGAGAAGCTCGTCGTAACGGAGATGCCAATGTTACACAAAGGGAAATTGATTTAATATATGTTTTGAAATATGGACAGGAAAGAAACTTCACCCATTTTATTCAATTATTTTATATTATATTAATGTGACTACATGTGTACTTTCTTTTTCAGATACTTTCCAAGTTATATAAATATGTTAATTTATTAATTGACAATGCATCTTTTACATATATGGCATATTGCAGTTGAAACACCACAAGTCTATGTGGTGCAATGGTCATAAATTTTGCATCAAATTGTTGGATGAAACCAGGAACACTTCTGAAAATGTGATAACTGCAGTATTCCAGGTCACTAATGTTTCCTCTAGGGGTGAAAAACATCCCCAAGAATCTGAAAATAGATACTATGGGTATTTGAATGATATACTTGAGTGTGTCTTTAATTCCTTCAAATTATTTTTGTTCAACGTCAAATGGTATAGGTTATGAATGCATGAACGTGATGAGGAAATAACAGCTATTCAGCATGCCAATGGATTTTGGATGATTAAAACAATGGTGTTTGAAAGAGGACATGATCACTATGATTTTCCAAGACAATGTGAACAGGTGTTTTACTCGAATGTTCCATGTGAGAGGGATTGGTCATTTGTTATTAGATATGATACAAGAGGAAGGCCAGTTAAGTGTAATCATGTACATGAAGAAGATGATATTGAAGAATAATATGATTTGCTAGATTAGATAGAGATGGAATATCATGCAGGGTCGATAGACGAATAAGATGAAGAAGATCATGATCCAAGCATAGGAGAGAATGCAGTTCTTGATGATAATGTCAATGAAAATATTCTTGAAAATGACATTGATGATGATGATGATATCGTCAATCCTTTCAACACTGTTTCTAAACCAGTTGATGATACAAATGTCGATTTCAATGAACAAGAAGATACAAAATAAGGATGATACAGATGTTGAGTTGGATCAGGTACCAGACTATATATTTTAATTTGTATGAATTATTCTCTTAAAATAAGTTACTTATTTCATGGGTTAATTACATGTTTTTAAGTTTTATGCGACGTTTTTATATCCTATGTTACATATTGTTTAATTATTATGTGAAACTTGAAAATAGTAGCCAATATAATAGAGCATGTGGTAAACTAAAAATATCATTTACAAACACGTAATTTAATTTACCTTCATTAATTTTTGTTTTGGTAGTTTCTACGCATGAATCTTACTATGTTGCTTTCGACTATTTTCTATTTTATAGATTGGGTGTTGGGGAATTGAGAGGGATGTGAGGGGGAGGGGAGGGGCCATATGAACTTCCACATTCACATGGTTGGCCTTGTTCAGTAAAGGATAAATTATTCTTGAAACCAAGAGAAGATCATTCGTTTTTATACCATCTGATCGTAGATTTCATCATTGTTGTCATAGTATTGCATCAACGAAGTTTCTATGAACGTGTTTGTCATTTATATAGAATATTCATTGAAATTGTTTGAAAACATGGGACTTTGGACCATCATTTATGTGGCAAGAAGAACGTGTGTTTCCAAACTCAAATATGACTCACACACCCACTCTATATATCCGATCTCGAACTTGTTTCATTTGAACTTTCTCAGATTAATGTCATGCATGGAACTCCCAACAATATACCCCTCGTCATGGTCATGCTCTTTATTTTCATTTCCTATGTTGTACAAAACCAACATCATGCCAATTAGGCCCATGCATTTAGTGGCAATAAGAATTCGCTAGAGGGAATTTCATATTCAAATAATGATCATGTACTAATAGTTTTTAATTTATTGAGCAAATAAGTACTTAAATGAGAGAAAAAAACAAAGACAAGAAATAATTGTTGAATCTTGTGCAATTTATATCAACTAGAACTTTTTTATCAAAATTATTACATGTCCTTGTACTACTGGATGTGGGAACTCCTGTCTCGAACAAATTTTAAAAGGAACAACAAAAAGACATTGTACTAGGACTAGACATGGGAAACAATGACCTGTGAATGGGGCCAATGTTGAAATTTTTTCAAACGGTTTCTGTATGCACTGAAATTTGACAAGGATAGAATATTTGTATGGATTAATAATATCAGAGGGTTTCTGGACTCAAACTTTACTCACAAACCCACTTTTTTACATCATCAATTCATCACGTAAACCATAAACCTTATTTTTCTTTCAAAATACACAAATTGGTTGACACAAGTTTTATGTCTTCATCATCCTTTCTTCCTTTTTCTTTCAAGTTCTTCATTGTATATAAAATTTATGTGTTTCATAGTTGTTATGAAAAATCCCTATTTTCGTTCATTATAGTGTCATATTTAAATATGCATGAATTGATGATATGGGAGGGTTTCCAATCTCAAAGATGATCCACACACCCATTCTATATATCCGATCATGGCCTCATTTCATTTGAAATTTCTCGGATTAATGTCGTAGTGCATGGAAATCCCAACAATATACCCATCATCATGGTTGTTCTCTTTGTTTTCATTTCCTATGTTGTATAAAACAACATCATGCCAATTATGCCCATGCATTTGGTGGCAAGAAGAAGGTGCTAGAGGGAATTTCATATTTAAGGTTTGTTTCGAATGACAAATAATATCGGATACAAGAAGGGTGGTCAAACCATTGATTCATTAGTACCAATGGCACCCAACTATATATCAAGACTTAGAAAAAAATTATTCTTTCAAAATGGTGGGAAGATGGTTGATTAGTTCTTTCTAACAAAGAATAAGTGTTTGATAGAAGTTATCAAAGAGTGATATGCAGGTAGCTATATAATGGTTGTCGTAGATGATGTTGGTGTTGATGCTTATAGGTCTACTCCTATTGTGGGATTTTCTACTAGATATGCAAATGGAAACGGAAGCCACTAACTCTTGAATGGAAGGAACTCTCCAATTCTCTCGTTATCCTTGTATTTCATGACCTTGAAAGTATTCTCCTTGGTTGAGGATGTTACTTTGTATTTGTGTTCTTAGTTGGTTCTGGAGTTTCTTATGTCCTAGATTATTGACACACATTTTTTATGAATGAAAATAAGATATGGATAATGTAGGTCACATTCTAAGCATTAAGTGTGTGGTTGACATCTATGTCATTGGATAATCCTCCAAATAATCCAATCTTGAAATAAAATGTAATTCTTGTACTTGAAACTAAATTAATTTTGGATCTTCATCTTTCAACTAATTAAACTTATAAATAAGGTCTATCCAAAATAAACACACATCATAAAATGTGGAGGGGGAAGTGAGTAGTCTCATGGTATATCACATGAATTGTACTACTGCACTTCATATCATGTGTATTGTTTTCTCCCAAGACTTTCTTTCTTTAGAATGTGGAGGTTTCAAAGAAAAAACCAAGATAACAACAAGATATCTGGAGAGTGATAGATCTTTCTTTCAAAGATAGAGTATAATGTGGAAATCCCTTCTAGGGATATTGTTATTCTGATTCTATAACACCCAACAGAATTTATGTAAATTTCAAATATCCTATGAAGTAGAATATTTGTTTTTCTTCACTTTGGTTTATTGTCACTTTTTAGTGAACTCTTTAATTTATACAACATTTTATGATGACTAAAATCTTCATTCACATTATGAAACTTGATTTTAAAGTTTTAATATCAACACCATTCACTTGTATGAAAAACAATAATGCTTATTTTTCCAATCCACTCAAACATGAGTAATTTTGATCATATTAGATAGTTCTAGCCTCTTTTACTCCACTACATACTACCTAGAAAAACTAAACCCAGTGCCAACTCTCTCAAGCAGGATAGTTCATAGTTTGAAATGAAATGTACTTGTGAGAAAATTTGTTTTGTATGAATTCAAGGTCATGGACATATTCAACCCTTCAATTTCATGGATGTATCCTTGTTTATTTGACAATTATTAATACTTTTTTTTTCTATTTTAAAATGCATTTTCTATCATGGGTTTCTTACAAATCTATAATCATCTTCATTATAATTTTTTTTTTAAAATAATACTTTGGGTTTATCACAAATCGATAATGATTTACCTTCTCATTAAATAACTTTAGTTGAACATGTTTTTCATAGTAATTTATTAGAAAATTCCCTATATGGGATTTTGAACCTCCACAACATTTCTCAAAGTAATGACTATGAAGGTCGACACTATATTGCAATTCAACACTTTCTGATTGGGTTAGAAGGTTGAGACCGAGATAGAGCTAGGCCATATGAGACTAATATTGATTCCTATGTGTGAGACCATTGAGGGCCATTCACGACCGAGACCAAGACCTACATTGATACTGTCAAGGGCCATCTGAGACTGAGGGTAAGTATGCGTGAGACCATCGAGGGCCATTCCAGATCAAGAACGATACCTACACACAAGACCATCTAGGGTCATCTGAGACTCAGGGAATTGAGACCATCGAGGGCCATCCGAGACTGAGGGAAACTATGCATGAGACCATCGAGAGCCATTCCATATTGAGACCGATACCTTCATGCGAGACGAGAAATGGCCATCCGAGACTAAGGGAAATGAGGGAAATAATGGTATGATATTTTAGATACTCTAACCTTTCTTTCAGTGATATATGATATTTTTTCATTGATTCTATCTAGG
This sequence comes from Picea glauca, assembly GCA_000966675.3. Lineage (NCBI taxonomy): Eukaryota > Viridiplantae > Streptophyta > Pinopsida > Pinales > Pinaceae > Picea > Picea glauca. Next base: position 184,261 of record JZKD02S1347018.1, on the reverse strand, counting down.
TGATTGTTGATAAAAAACCATGAATACAAAGTGCCCTCATAGTTTCCCATGATTTTACAAAAAAAATTAAAATACCTAAAATAAAATTCGAAGGTGTCCCCTAATAAACCAATTCTAACCTAACCCTAACCCTATACTACCCACATTCTCTGGAATTCTTTATTATTGCACCCCCACACTCCTTTTGGTCCTCCATAAATACCAAAGGACACCTTGAAGTGGAAAAGTGGTTTAACCAAACCTTGCCACATCTCCCATCTCATTAAAATTCAACCTTTGGCCCTTCCTTAGGTCAAATTACATACATGGGTGCCTGTGGTTGAAGGAGAGGAATTGATATTGAAAACAACTAAATTTGGAGCTTCAAAAGAGTCTATAAATAAAATCCATTTTCAAGCATTTGAAAGGAAGGAATTGAGCGTAATGCTAAGTTGGAGGAATAGATCCAAAGAGAAATAATTGAATTTCATCCACTCACTTATTCCAAGTTTTCTTACCCTCAAATTGACCATTTCCATTCCACGACGACCATTTATAAGGGAAAAAGACACCCATTATTCATTAAAGGTCAAGATTGAGCCTTAATGAAGCATCAAAGGACCCTCCCACAAAGAATATTGAATCTTATCTACTACAAGCCTCTCATTAGGGGAATATTTTATTTGTTTATGCGTTTCCATTGGAATAAAATTAGTTGTTTCTCTTTATCTCCATAATTCATGATTATATGGTATTTGAATCATTGATAAGTCTTATTTGATTATTTGATAGATATTATGCATTCCATATGATATCTTGGTTTTTTATATCATTGTCTATTTTTCTTGTTTTTGTGCTTATCTTGACCAACCATATTGGAGAAGGTTTTTCGTAATGTCAAGTGTTACACATCAAAATTACTCACTTCAATAGTGTCGCAAGTGTCGTCATTACAAGTGTCGCAAGTGTCAAGGAATGCATACTGCCATGATGCCCATGTCATGCCTATAACGACATGATAAGGACACTTGACACACATCAAACACTTGATTTGGAAGAGGAGGAATGGTTAACTGGGCTTATGGACCTCTTGCCATCTGAAAGAACCCAAAAAAATGAGTTTTTTTAGGAGAGCACACCCCTATACCTCTCTCAGGAGTGTTGGCACTCCCCTATAGTCTATTTGGGAGTGTTATAACACTGTATCAGCCCTTTTGAAGGAGCGCTCCTACTCTTAGGAGTGTTGGCACCCCCCTAAAGTCTATTGGGGAGCACTATAAATCTCTGATGGCCCTTTTGAGGGAGCACTACCTATTCTGGGCAGCAGTTGGTTTGTTGAGGAGAATGGGGGAAAGATCTTTTCAATCTTCGAAGGCAGTTGGATTTGAATCCCTAGTCCAGCCATGATCTTAGGGAAGATCCCTAACTGAATGAGGAAAATACTCAACTCACCCCAATGATATCTTAAGTGTTTGAGCCTCTCCAAGGCTATATAAGCAATCTTTCTCATGGTGAAAGGAGCGAGCTAGATGGAGAATCATACCAAACTTATGATCTCATAAGTAATATTTGGAGAAGGCATGCGAAGCATGAAACCTATGATCTCATAGGAAACACACAATGAAGTGGAGGCTAATCAATCAAGCTATCGTCATTCCGATCATGGAGCTTTTCAGCAAGGGTTAGGCAAGGAGAACTTGACGAAACTGCTACATTTCATCTATGGCTGTAAGTAACGTTTTGTCCTCATTAACGTAATATGCTTGGCCTATTTCTTTCTAATTTGTGTTTGAAATTACATGAATTTGTCTCTAAGTAGATAGTTCTGCTTCGAACTAATCTTGATATAATGGGAAGTGGTTGTACTTTGTTTGTCTACAAGGTTTTTTGAGGAGCTCAAGATTGGAGTTCAACTCTGAGCGTGCAGGGACAAACACCGGTAAAGGGTATGTCTTTCTTCATTCCTCTTCATGCATTAGTTTGTGTATACCTAAAAGGAAGTTAGTGACCATGATAAGCACCTTCATTTTTAAAAGTTAAGAGTCTAGCTCTCAAGCGGAGATCTACCTCTCCGCAGGGAGATTTTCCTTCAACAGAAACTGGCGACTCAACTGTGGATCAAATCGAAACTTTTGGTTTTGATTTTTCCTAATAGAACTTGTCTTAACCTTTGATTGATTTCAGACCTTTTTCACCCCATTTGTTTGATTTCATATGCTGATTGACGCTTTACCCCATCACATTTAGCTTAATTGTCAAAATTTGACTGAAATTTTGGGTTTTTGGACATTTTTATGAGTTTTTTAAGCTTGGCGCCCCTGTGCCCATGTTAGAAGAGCACCAACACTCCCTAAAGGTGTTGGAAAGAGTGTTATAATTCCCTGGTGTTCCTTACACCAGAGCGCCAACCCCTTTATGAAAAAAATCCTTTCAAAAATTGCATTTTTTTGAAGTCCAGACCCTGTTTTTTCACTTGCTGAGATTCTTTGTGATTCAATGCTTCTTCCCATTGAAATTTGACATCCCTCCTTCTGAGAAATAAGCACTTTATTTTTCAGAGTTGGTGGCCTTCTTCTTTATTTTTGATTTTTTGATGTTGACAGCTTGAAATCAATCCACTGCTTTCTTCTCTCCTATTCGACTGAACGAGAACTCTGGTGAAGGGCATCAGAAATCTGTGAATCATCTTGTTTGGTTCTTTGAGGCCATTGTTCTTCAACATCTCTCTTTTGTGTGAATTGTTTGATTTTTATTTATTATCTTTTGTCTTCTGTTTTCTTCTTGTTTCAATCATAGCAAGAGGGTGTGTGTCATGTATGCGAAATCTGATCATGCTTGTCTGAATCTCCTTGATCTGAAAAGGTAGTTGGTAGGAGGAGTCTTTTGCATTGAATTAATCATCATTCGCATACAAACGAAAAAGACACATATTAGTGATTGGTTTTCATATTAGAAGGCATTTTTGAAAATGTTTTAGCATTGCATTAGATTCGATTGAGAACCAATTGATTGAGGATGTTTCATATTAGTGTTTGATAGTGAAAATGACTCTTTCTCTTTCCCTTAAATAGGCATTCATTGAAAAGAAACGATTGCTTATCATATTTCATGCATTTTTTGGGAATTTGAGTCATCACTCCATCAGTTTCACTTTCATACACCCTTTGAGTAAAGAACAGCTCTAAAATGAACGCTAATTAAAAATTATCTAGAACATTTTTGTTTTTAGGATCTTCCACCAACAGTAGACTAGGGTTAGCACTTTGGATTAGGCTGTCAGTAAAACTCTCCAAAGTTTTCAAAAAAAACATTAGCATCCTGAGCTAGGGAGAGTCAAATCCAATTGTCATATTGTTTTTCTGGGATCCCCCTCTCACACAGGGGTTATGCACGAGGTCGCATTCGGGTGAACTACAAAGATTATCCCTCCGTGGTTCAATTGTTTGTAGTGGTCGAATCGTATATTGGGGGTCACTTGGAGGTATACCCATGATTATGTGTGGGAGCCTCTCGAGTTGATTTCGGACTTGTTATCCTACCCATACGTTTCGGATCGGACTGTCGACTATACCCACCCATGGACTCACTGTGAATTGGTGTCTTTAGTTGCCATAATCTTTAGGTACTTACAAAAGGTGACGGTGAAGGGAAGTCTCACTGTACCTGGAATAGACATTGGTCAAACTCACTTGGGCTCTTTGGAGGTTAAATCCACAATTACTACATGGAAGCTTGCACCAAGGTGAAAGTCCATTAAGCAAGTCACCATTGTAATTGTTCCACCATATCGTAGCCCCTTCTTGACTTGATCACGCGATGTTGGATTTTATCACCAACTAGTACGGTCATTGAGAGAAGTTTTGTATGCTTGGTTGATTCCTAGATTTTATTAGCGCATGTTGTTTCTTTTGATTAGTTGGCCCTAGATTTTAAGTTTGTTCTGTTATTCTCCACAATTGAGCCCATAGATGATAAAGGTATTCACCGATCACATAGGATGCAGGGGTTGCCTCCAGAAGGCTATCAACCCTTACCTCCTAACCCTCCAGATGACAACTACCATAGAGAGGTAGAAAATCAATCTGACGCTGGAAGTGCTATTGCTCCTTCGTTAGATAACTCAGAAGGTGCTTTGGTCACGATTGAAAATACCACTACATATGTGTCGGTAACCCCTCTCGAACCACGTTTGGTTCATTTAGACTCCCTTGGGAACGTCATAGATGAAGAGATCCCACGATTAATGGAGAGGATTTTTACCAAAACATATATGGGATCCACAAAAGAAATCTTTGGTGAGGAGTATAGGACTTCTATTCATCCTAGAACCACAGTAGAAACCAATCCCACACCTGCTTGTTCTGTATGGAGGACTTCATCGGGACACGATATTTATGAACATTTCGAATCTATTCGACAACCCTTTCATCCTCATGACCCTCCTAGTGAAACAAGACCATCCGGTCAAACCATGAATCACCCAGTCGATCAGGTTATTCACCCTATTGCTACAGCAACACAAGTCCATCCTAATGCTGGACTCATCGCCTCTACTCATCCCCAAAGCACTTAAATCTCTACCCCTGTTTCTACAATATTTTACTCTACAGCTCCACATGTTCCACATGATCCTGCTGGGACATCTTCTCACCTGAGAATGCAGACCCCTACTGGCCAATCACAACTAGCTGGAGGGCAACCACCATCCAATGAACCTTTTCCTCCTGGAGGACTACCTTTCTGTGGCAGTCCTACCCCTCTCGGGGGACAGCCCAATTTTCATGCTCCTCCTGGAGGGAAACCTCCATTTTCCAGTCATACCCTGGTCGTAAATCCACCGCTGGCAGGGGGGAAACCCTTGTTTGCTATAAACCCTTCACAATCCTGGGGAGTATCTTCAAGAGGCATTTTTACCCAACCCCACATTTGGGGGCACTTGTATAATAACCCACTAGGAGGAGTATCCAATCCTGTCCCTTCCGAAACATCTTACGGGCAATCTTATCTGGGCAGCATCCCAAACACCATCTGGAGTTCTCCGAGACCATAGTATTATCCTCCTCCTGGGCCTCATGTGTATCCGCCTACGAGATCTACTCCTTACCATTCTCAAGGGAAAAATGTTTATCCTCCTCACAGGAAAATAAATCACTAGGCCTATAATGTCCAGAACCCACTGGGTTATGCCAATGCTTCTCATGCACCATCGAATCCTTCTTATCCTGGCCAGCAACAACCGTATGTAGGAGGACCTACTGGTTACAACTATCCACCTAACCCAGTCTATGGTCCTATTGGTGTTCCTATGTCGCACCAGTATCATTCGCAAATTAAGTGACAGCTACCTTTCCTTGCGACTTTGGATCTCCAAGACTTGTCTTAGTTAACTAATGATACTATTTCTCATTCACCGGTTTGGCCAGTCATTCCAGCTAAACTTCCTTCTGATATTCCAAAATTTGACGAAAACCCTGGCGAAGATCCGAACAACCATGTGATGACTTTCCATTTGTGGTGTTCATCAAACTCCCTCATGGATGATTCTATACGTTTGCATCTTTTCCAGCAAACACTTACCAGTTTGGCAGCAAAGTGGTAGATTGAACTACCACATGCTTCTTTTCATGATTTCAATTCCCTTGCCATGTCTTTTTTCATGCACTTTCAATTGCCTATTCGCTACGAGATAGGTACTGAACTCTTGACCTCCCTTCGTCAAACTAACTCTGTGCATATCTCTGACCATATTCATGATTGGAGGTGACGACGAAGGATGATCAAGGTAGTCATTCCTTTTATACTATTGGAGGAATGGTTTAATAAATCACTGTTACCCCCAATCGCTCGCGATGTCGCTATGGGTGGTGTGGTCACAGAGGAACAAGCCATCGCTCGGGCTCAATACTTAGATTTGGTTTATTCCCAGTCTGGTACTTTGTATGATTTACTTCCGAATGTTGCTCGAGCTAATACTGATCCTTCTAAACCATCATCCTCATCTCATGCGGATGGTGTTATTTTTTCCATCAAAACTCAATCTTTTTCCAAATCGACTACACCCTCCTCTATCTCCCCCCAAACCCAGATCTATGAGGTGAATACAGTTCAATTTTCCCCTTCCCAACAATCCAGAGGTAAGAACAAGACAAATAATAAATCAAAAAATAATAATGAACAATCCAAAAATCAAACACCTGCTATCGAAAAGCAACCACAATGGAAACTGAAATTCCCATGTATCATTTGTGGTGACGATCATTACACTCGAGATTGTCCACTTTGCAATGAAGTGGCCAAGATTTTCCAAGGGAAGTCACAACCCATTGTGCTTACTCAACCTTTTCCACAGTAGCAATCCATGGTTTCTCAAACCCCCTCTCCTGGGGGCAGTTCTAGCGATCCTAATGATGAGACCTCATCGAGTGCACATATTTATATGTTTAATGGGATCAATTTGACCACTCGCTCTAAGACATATGACACACTATGTAACCCTGAAAAAAGAAAAGACACTAACAGTACCAGTACTTTACCAGATCCATCATCATCCTCCATTAGTATTCCATCGATTAATCCTCCGTCTGGACCACTCCAGATTGAAAAACCCACGTTCGAATCTATTCTACGCCCTCCTAAGAGCACTATACGTAAAGCTACCTTTAATCCTAGTTCACGTGCCGCCCAAAACTACAACATTGTTGAAGATTTGGCTCAAGCACTGCATGCTATGTCTGCGTTAGAAGTTCTACAGCACTACCCCAGTCAACGTAGAACGCTCTTGGCCACTCTTGGTGTTGTTGATCCTGATTCATCCAATCAGATCATGTTTAACCTGGACAATTATGCGTCTCGACTCTCCCACCAACTTGCTTTCCAAGTTGATGTTGTTCTTCACAATCAACAAATCCACCGAACTATTTTGGATGAGGGAGCCTCGACTTGTGTCATGTATTTGGTGTGTTGGAAAGTTTTAAAATCACCAACACTCAATAAATCCCCAACGATGATAGGAGCCTTCGACGGGTGAGTTTTTCATCCCCATGGGCTTTTACAGTCCCTGCCCATCCAATTGGGTGGAAAAATTGTTACTGTTGATGTCGAGGTGGTCGATGCTCCCCTTGATTACAACTTGTTACTTGGAATAAGTTGGTTTTATGCTATGATTTTCGTTGCCTCGTCAGTTTTTCGATGTGTCCAATTTCCTCATTAGGGAAAAACTGTCACTGTTGATCAGTTTGATTTCTGCACGACCGATGCTCGCGTTCCTGCTACCAACAACATACCTCTCTTGGGAGACCACAAGATCACGTATGAAAGCATTGGTGTTGGATTACTGAAAGATTCTAGCCTCATGGGTACCTTCCCTACACCACTTCCACCGACTACACATCCTATTGCCACTGTCGATATGATTTCAACCGTGTCTTATCAATCTTTGGAATCATTTGACCCTTGGATTGTATCTTGTCCATTGGAATTCGATGTACTAAGTGACACCGTGCCACTTAGTCCAACCAAAACATCATACGTTTCTATCCCATCCACTTCTCCCTCGTTGGATGCCCAACATCTATTGGCACCTGATAGTTCCTCGATGAAATCACGGTTGAGTTCCTTGTCATCTGCGATCGACTACATTTCCCCAATTTTTCCTTTGGGTGAATCTATTCCGGAGATGCTTCGCATTGACAAGTTACCTTGGGATGATAACCGTCACTGATCCTCTTTTCTTCCCCCTTGTGAAGAAATTCGGGAAGATATACACTCTATCTCCCCTCCTGGTGTTGATTTTTCATCATCTCCCATGATTTCAACTTCCGACGATTTGGATCCGGTAGTGGACATGGTGATTTCTTTGGTAGGATTATTGGAGCCTGATCTCCTTACTCCTATCGCGACCCTCGACATGTGTTCCTTCTTGAGTGATTATCTTCCATCCAACGAAGATCTCCTGGAGGCCATGACCACATTTTATCCTTTGACATGGTACCCTTCCAGAGCATTATCCTCTTGGAAGCCATGATTCGGACGAAACCACGAGCATAGTTTCTCTTCTCTATGGAAAGCTCGTTAAAAAATGAAATAGAGGCCTTGAGCATAGTTCTTTTCCTGTGTCCAGCTCATTGAAAAATGAAACAGTCACCTCTCTTGAACCTTCTTTTCATCCACCCATCTCCTTTTTCTCATCTACTACAGAAATTGGTGACAACCTCAAAGTCGGTGAATGAATTGAAGCTTGGAGGGAATGTCTCCAGCCTTTGCTGATCATTCTGGAGTTAAGCCACTAGCTTTCATGCTAGGGGCATACCGAGCTTAGTCTTTGTTCTTTCTCGTGCTTGTAAATATATGAGAATGCATCCGGGTAGACTTTTATCTCTTTTTCAGACCTATATGGATACACGAAAAAGGAACCCCCTGGAGTCTCCTTTAAGCTCTTTTCAGACTCTCTAAACATGAAAAGATTGCCGAGTGATATTGCTTCCTTTCCCACTCGTTAAAAGGTTTGAAAGGGTGTCTTTTGAGTGATAATTTATCTCTTTTTCGGCCTCGCGAGACTAACATTACGAAAAAGGGCAACACTAGAGTCATCTTTAAGTTCTTTTCAGACTCTCTAAACATGAAAAGATTACCGAGCGACCTTGTTCTTTTCATTCTCGCTAAAGTATTTGAATAAAATGTCTGTTGAGCGATAGTTTATCTCTTTTTCTGTCTCATCAGACTACTTTACGAAAAAGGAACTGAGAGAGTTCTCTTTTAAGTGTTTTTCCAGACTTTATAATTATGAAAAACCTTTGAGTTTTCTGTCTTTGGACTCGCTAAACAAAACATCGACAAGCCCATATGGGATTGAACCCTTACTTCTTCCAGTTCGTTAAACAAAGGAAGAGGAACTTACCGAAGGTGAGTTATATTGAGCATGTGTTACCCTCCTCGAGCTTGTTAAATCAAAAAGAGGTACTCATCTATCTGGATGGGGGAAAAATTGAACGAAACAAGCCAAGTAGTTTTTTGAGAACATTACCAAGTAACTCTTAGAGTCACCCTTGAACACAGAACTTTGTCTTTGAGAACATATTAATCCGCTAAACCTCTGCACTGAACCAATCCTCTGAGTTTTTCTTACTCCTTTGGGTCACATGACGAAAGTCACTATATCCATTGCATCATCATGTTTTGGTCCATGTCATGTTTCTGCTATTGTGCCTCAGTGTTCAAGGGAAGTATCCACCTTGAGAGTCATCCATCACAAATATTTTTTCTCAATACCTGTGTCAGTCCATGTTCATTTGATCTACCAATTACATCTATGTGTTTGTTTCGTGTCATTGATGGGGGATACATCAAGGCCCTCCTTCGACTAGTCTATTCCTGTCGACTTCAACACATTATCCAGAAACTAGACTTAGAAACCAGTTAGTACTTTGGGACCTGCATGCCTCAATGGCAGGCCTCCTCATGTCTGACAGTGGGTTTACATCATTGACCTCTGATCGGATGATTCCACAAATGTTCGACTTCAGCTCATCCATTCACATTTGTTTGAATGTACTAGAGTACCTTGGGAATCATTGACATTAATGGTGATCTCCCTCGCACTTGTTAACGATTTACATCATTGACCGGTAATCAAGTGGTTTCTTCCATGTTCAACATCAATACATCTATTCACATGGTTAGATTCATACTACATCAGGATCGGTAAGAAGACCCTGGGTTGAGTGATCACTATGATATGTACTTTTCCCATGTTGCGATTAAATTTCTCTTGAACGATGACACATATACTGTCACATAGATCCACTTTGTATTGGTCATGTCTATGTCTTGTCATCTCATAGATCCACTGTGTATTCTTTGTGGCTACGATCAGTTCATGTCATAAGAGTATATATCCACACTATATCCTCGGTGGCTATACCTTTTATCAATACAATTATGGATCCACAATGTATTTTATGGTGGCCATATCTTACAAGTCTTGATCACCCACGCATAGGTATGCCTACCTTGGGTTTGAAACGTGTCATAATATTTGTTAGATGTTTGTGTGCAGCTTCTGTCAGGTTCTCTGCGTCTATACCCTTTCCTGAAAGTCTACAAAGCATTTCAGTTATCAGTTCCTGTCTTCTAACTACATACTTTAGGGGGGAATCTGTTACACATCAAAATTATTCACTTCGATAGTGTCACAAGTGTCGTCATTACAAGTGTTGCATTTTGCTCACAAGTGTCGCAAGTGTCAAGGAAAGCATACTGCCATGATGCCTATGTTGTGCCTATAATTACATGAGAAGGACACTTGACACACATCAAACACTTGATTTGGAAGAGGAGGAATGGTTAATTGGGCTTATAAACCTCTTGCCATCTGAAAGAACCCAAAAAGCTAAGTTTTTGGAGGAGAGTGCTCCCCTATACCTCTCTTAGGAGTGTTGGCGCTCCCTTATAGTCTATCTGGGAGTGTTATAACACTGTATCAGCCCTTTTGAAGGAGCGCTCCTACTCTTAGGAGTGATGGTGCCCCCCTAAATCCTAATGGGGAGTGCTATAACGCTCTGATGGCCCTTTTGAGGGAGCGCTGCCTATTCTGGGCAGTAGTTGGTTTCTTGAGGAGAATGGGGGAAATATATTTTCAATCTTGGAAGGAAATTGGATTCAAATCCCTAGTCCAGCCATGATCTTAGGGAAGATCCCTAACTGAAGGAGGAAAATCCTCAACTCACCCCAATGATATCTCAAGTGGTTGAGCCTCTCCAAGGCTATATAAGCAAGATTTCTCATGGTGAAAGGAGGGAGCTGGATGGAGAATCATACCAAACTTATGATCTCATAAATGATATTTGGAGAAGGGATGAGAAGCATGAAACCTATGATCTCATAGGAAACACACAGTGAAGTGGAGGCTAATCAGCGAAGCTATCGTCATTCCAATCATGGAGCTTTTGAGCAAGAGTTAGGCAAGAAGAACTTGACAAAACTACTACATTCCATCTATGGCTGTAAGTAACATTTTGTCCTCATTAATGTAATATGCTTGGCCTATTTCTTTCTAATTTGCATTTGACATTACATGAATTTGTCTCTAAGTAGATAGGTCCGCTTCGAACTAATCTCGATAGAATAGGAAGTGGTTGTACTTTGTTTGTCTACAGGGTTTTTCGAGGAGCTCAAGATTGGAGTTCAACTCAGAGCGTGCAGGGACAGACACCGGTAAAGGGTACGTATTTCCTCCTTCCTCTTCATGCATTAGTTTTTGTAGACATAAAAGGAAGTCAGTGACCATGATAAGCACCTTTTGTCTTAAGAGTTAAGAGTATAGCTCTCAAGAGGAGATCTACCTGTCCGCAGGGAGATTTTCCTTCAACACCATGCATGATAACCCACAAGTAGTACTAGACATTTAATTGTTACTCTCAGATCCTTACTATATCAATGTATTGTTGCATAGTTACATTACATTGTAGCATCATTGTTGGAACATATCATTCTCTCTTTTTTGATAAAGGAAATATGCCAATGGAATGTAATTTCCTTGTTGGTCAAGTAACTATTAGGAGTACAAAATTCTAAGAGAAAAAAAATTATATTCCTATCCTAGTTGGATGAAATGAGTGTATATGGAATGATGCATTGTTTCTTAACAATCACATTATTTTGTTTCTACAACCATTGAAGAGGATAAAGGTGAGTATGGTCAACACTTTTCATCTTCAATCTTCTTATCATTTCTTGAGAGATTGTATCTTCCATATTTCACTCTCAAGAATAACATGCACATGCTATCCTTTCACTGAAAACTTGGTATGGAACAATCTCTCTCATTCTTCTTCCTCCTTTGGCATTGTGATAAGAATATTTTGGAATTTATCTATTAGTATGGAGTGTTGCAAGGATGGAATGTGCTTAGGTAGAAAACCATGGGTTTGTTGCAATGGAGATGTGGTTGGAATTATAATGTTAACAAAAAGACATGTTGGAGGTTCCAAATTAGTATCACTATTCTTACATGTATTCATGATCATGGTTTCCTTTTGCAATTTTTGTTTGAATTGGTGGATGTTCAATGATGACCACACCACATTCCATATGTGTGTTTCTTGAAACTAGTATTTTGAGAACCTTATGTCTATTTCTTTTGCTTCCAATGGAACTTGCAAGATTGGAATTACAAAGTCCTTTAAAAAAATTGATTGAAGAAATTTTGGGGTACTCCTTTGTTGGGTCCACTACATCTCTTGAACTTCCCTTCCAAGTTCATTGCAATAAGCATCACCCAACTTGTTCATAGTTAGGAATTCCATTTCTTCCATAAGGTACTAGTACAAGACTGCATTTATTTTGAGAACCCTCAAGCATTTAAGGATTTTATCATTCACCTTAATCAATGTTTTGTGGTACTTTGCAATGAATTTTAGAATAAACTAGCCTTGCTTTAAGTACAATCTATGTCATTGTATGTATTCATCATCAAGGTGTCCCATGGGATAAAATTTATCTTTAAAGGTTGTATTAAATTATTCCCTCATGGTGATGGACCATTGTGCTTATTCTATCTGATGGGTAGACTATTACCACCATAAGATTTCATTTTCAACAAATTTGAGAGATACAACAACATGAACTCATTAAACCTATTGAAATCAATGAAGATCCTTGTAGAGGATCTCACCATTCAATTGACTCTAATGAAATTTTTTCTTTAGTGGATGTTAATCATACATTATGTAACAACTCTCCTAGCCTAGGACATCTACTCAGTCAACCGGTGAAATAT
>JZKD02S1347018.1:154872-171497 GCA_000966675.3 Picea glauca | reverse complement strand
ATAGTAACGCATCATATCATCTGTCAATCACATCATAATCAAATATATAAGGTCCAACATCAAAAAGGGTCTGGATCACTTGCGAGCAAGTGTCCTCAAAGAATAAGTGGTCTCATGCGCCAGAGCGGGATGTTACACATTACCAAATTATCAATATACTCCAAATTCAATTAAAAAAATGAAAATCTAAATGCAGCAAACCAAGCCTTAGTAGATGGTGTTCTTTTTTATTTGTAGAATGATATTATTCCTACAGATATTAATAGAGAGGGGGTGATTTTATGAAAGGTACTACATTTAGTGAAAAATTTTCTAAGCCATCAATAGCCCCTTATAATGACATGGAAATGGATCCTAGTTATGATATGAAGTTATCCTATTCATATGCAAAAGCATTTCAATCATTGGAAATAATGAACACAAATCCTTTATGTAGCATTGGTGATGCATTAAAGAATTTGAAAGAGAGAGTAAAAATATCAAATCTCAAGAATCACCAATTTGATTTTTACGATATACCAATTTTGAATCACGAGTTTGATGTCTACAATATCCTCTTTCACATTGGGTCACCAAGGCCCCATAATGAGTTATGGTCATCCTTGCACTACACCAATGATCCTCATTATAGTGTTCTCATCTGCATACTCATGGGAGGCTCTCTAAAGTGATTCTATATGCAACTCTCATATGCCATATCTCTCATTGAACATTTTTCCAATATTTAATATTTGTATATGGACAAACTACTAGTTTCACCATTGATATTAATTGATGGTTTGCATAGCCTACAACTCTAGTTTAATCTACTTCTCTGTGTAACTCCACATTTAGTTGGGAAAAAATTGACAATCATTTTTCAGCATATTGGCATGTTTCAAGGTTTGTAGAAAGGAAGGAATTATTTCAATCTAAATAAAGAGGAATTGATACAAAATAAGGGCATCCTGACCAAGTACAACATCTAAGGAAAGATCGGGAATGCCCAACCAGTCATCTCTCTCAACTAGCTATCATGGGGAATGAGGGTCACTCCCTTGAGTGAACAACCATGTAGGGGATTCTTACACATTTAATAATTAACATATTTATGTGTTAGTTGGATAGTTAGTTAGAGCATATCTTTCAATATTTGAGCTACTTGCATGTGCATATAATATTGAATTCCTAGTTTTGAGTGATGTGAATACATATAATAGGGTTTTGACTTGGAGAAGTATGTAAACCTATAATAAGGTAATTTTCCTCATCAATAATCCTAATCTATTTGATTTTCCTCATCAATACTTTGAAATTGTGATCTAATTTGGGTATGCACGGGGAACTATAAGAGAAAGTGATTTTCACAATTGATCCTTCAATAGTTATTCAAGGTCTCATTTGAACCACCAAAGTAGTATATATAGTAAGAGCCTGTCCTACAAACTATAAACAGAAGTCCCATAGCATATATCTACTTTCTTTTTCAAATGAAAAACTTAGTGTTATGCAAAATAAAAAGAAAGAAAGAATCCTTTACTTGATTGTTGAATATTCTTGAATATCATCCTTGCCAAAAATAGGTTAAAGATGTACCAACCATTTCCCATATGTTAACGGAAGTGAATGGTTGATTGTTTTTGTTGGATTTAGGATGAATCTTCCCATATGCTTCTACACCTTTACCAATAATGAGTTGAAGTTTTCGCTGGATTTTGGATGAATCCCTAACTAGAAAACAATAACGTCAATGGATACCTTTGATTTTCCACCTTATGTTCTTGTGAATTATTTAATTGACATCTCATAGTATTGTTAATTGATCCACATAGTAACCAATCAAGAAATTATTTCTTTGCTTGAAACTTCTTGCTCCTTCCCATAGCTAGTTTTCATCGAAGTTGAAATTCTTGCATTTAATTTTCCTCTTGCATGGTTTAAAGAGTCGATTTGAAACACCATCAATTTCATGAACACTCCTTTGAGTAAAAACAACCTAAAATCAAGCGCTAATTAAAATTTATCTAGCAACTTTTCTAGGGCTCTTCAAACCCATCTTAGCTTAGGTGTAGAGATTTGGAATAGGATTGTGAGAATAAATTTCCAAAGCTACTAAAGAAACATAAATCTTTGAGTTAGGGAGTGAAATCTAGTTGCTGTATCATTGACTTTAGGAATCCCTTCTAAGACAAGGGTCAATCATGAGGTCACATTGGGGCCGATAGAGTAATCAACCTTGCTTTGTTGGTCTTGGTGTCGACTATCGACTGTGCCTCCTCTGCTTTGGTATAGTAGGTGGTAACATAGAGGCCATAATATTTTATACTTCCTACCCAAGGTGACAGCACAAGGAAGGTGTTGTTGTACCTGGGTATGAAATTGGTTAGACTCACACAGACTCCTTATCGGTTTCCCACTGCTCGGTGAGGTAACTTGCACCAAGGCATTAGTTCTTTAAGCAAGTTGTCAACATAACTTTCCCACCTGCCGAAACTTAGCCCCTTCGCGCATCGATCCTGAGATGTTGGATTCCATCACTAACTAGTACTTCTTTGTGAGAAGGTTTGTTTGCATCCTTGACTCCTATATTAGTCAACCTATGTTGTTTTTTCTAACAAATTATCATCCACGATACTATTTTATTTTTACAAGTTTCATCCATCATGCACCTTTTGCAAAAAAAAAAGTCATAAACGTTTTTTAAGAAATACATAAATGTATTTTAAAAACCCTCTAGAATTCAACTCCATTGTCAATTAAAGCATAATATCAACCTATTTCCTAGAGAAGTATTACTCAATGAACCTTATATTACAAATCATTGCTATATAATGATGAGATACCCAACAAATATAGGGTCTCTTACATAAGGGATACATTTGATTCAATGCATCGCCATGTGCGAGCCTGATCGTGCTAGTGCCAAAGAAAGATGGTTCTTAGTGTGCATGCATTGACAATTGGAGCTATGTGATGTGATTCTAGCACAACCATAGCTATGGGAAAATCACTAGATCTATAAATCATACCTTCAGATCATTGTCCTCGACATCAAATGGAATTCTTTTTCACATTCTCGAAGTAAAGCATAAGATGTATCTCTTTAATTTATGCAAAACAATGTTGTAAATTGAATAGTCATACATAAAAACTTATTTTGTTGATTATTTAACAAATCGTTGTCTGCAATACTATTTCCTTTGTACAAGTTTCATCCATCATGCACTTTGTGAAACAAAAATAGTCATCAATGTTTTTAGGGACATCACGCACATTGCAACACCTTCATCAATTACAGTGCATTTGATGGTAAATTTGTGTACTCCACATGGATTTGAAAGGCCACGTGGTAAGGACAGCGAGGTTTAATATCCTTGACATAAAAATTAATAACCTTCAAGCCACATGGGTCTAGAGCTACTAAAGTAGATAACAAGGAGTTCCTCTATGAAGGACACGTCTGGAGAACCTCCAAAGCCAACATCACACAAGGGGTTTGACCCAGATTTTAGAAAATAAAATAGTTCTAGGAAAATCTACCATTAGGATTTTGGGCAGAGCATTTCAATACTTATTTCGGAATACAAGGTGGAGGTTCCGACTTTTCAATTTGCAAGGGTGTTTCCGGAGGAGGGGGAGACTCTGGACCTGTAAAAGTCTATGAAAAACTGTAATCATGAGATTGAGTGGCTAGATCAATATGAGAATTGACCATATTAACAAATAGACAGTCACCTTCATGTGTTGAGGGGTTTTGACTCCCTATCGATGCATTTCTAGTGTTGGAGGACCCCAAAGCCATGTCTTGATTATGTCGAAACGGATTGGTCAGCACAACTGGTGGTTATGATAATAGCCTCTAGGCTTCCTCTATTTTGGGCCATAGGTGGGTAAGGTGATCATCTTTACAAAGCTTACAAAGAAAAGTTCATGTTCTGGTTTTTTTTCTTTCCCTCATCATTGTTATTATTCGATCTAACATTATTAGTGTTGTCCTTGGATTTGTTATTATTTTTCCCACCCTTATGATTATTACCTTGTCCTTTCCTTCTATTCCCTCTTGGTTGTTGGTTAACTTTTGGGCTAGCCAATGACTGTACATAATGCACATCCATCGACTGAGTGGGAGTGGAGGATGAAATCAAATCTTGTCCTGCTATAGGTTGTCTTAGAGACAAATTCTTCAAATGGCTCGTCTCCAAGTTTGTAGACTTAGAATTTGTAGAGCCTATGATTCCATCGACATGAGGCCCAAGATTTAGTATAGGTTCATAATTCGACTGCGACACATCAAGAATAATTTCATACAACATCCCAGACTGAGCATATATGAGGTCTAGTTGTTGGGATTTGAAAATATATTCTTCCTCAGATGTTACTCCAGATATAGAAACATCCTTTGAAATATAAGGAAATAAGCACTTAAGGAACCACTCCAATAGGAAATCTGAAGGAATGTAGCCTTTAATCAACCTCTTTTGTCTACGCCACTCTTGGATATGGTCTAAGATATGCAGGGCCTTATCTTGGAAAAAGTTTGGAAAAAGTTCTTTGCTAACATCATAATGAACTGGCAACTAGAAGTGGTTGAGAAAAACCAAAATCATCTGATTAAATTTTCTGTATGTTCCCCTCAGTAGCTCAATGTACCATTTTTTGGAAACCCCCATGAGGGTGCATTTAAATAGTATCAAATGAATAGAATCATTATTAAGAGAATTGGATGAGCATTAAACATAAAAAGTAGTAACATGATCACTCGAATCCTCACCGGTCGTTCTCTCAAATTTTGGAATGTCTGAAGGAAGCTTGGTAGGGATGGGGGGCCATGAAAGATCGTGACACACCATGTCATTCATTAATATATACAAATACAAAAGATTAAGCATGGCCAGAAAAGGGAGTCGGGGTTTCAGTGTCTGAGCCCGTGGTCCTTGGAAAGATTAGTGTTGAGGGATTGTAGGCCATCCAGGGTTCTGGTATATACCATGGCCCTATCCAGTAGGGTAATATCCTCCTCCAAATTGATTCATAATAGGTTTTATGTGCACCATACATGTAGGGATGACATAGTGAGGGTTAAAAGCATTTCCCCTAGCTGGAGGAGCTCCAAGATGAGGATTTCCCATAGCTTGAAACTGAATCCCTCTAGGTGGAACTCTAGAGGATAGAGGTGGATTTTTCATAACAAATGTGTTTGTTGGAATCATCATGGAGGAATAAGGGGGAAATGATGGAATACAGTAAGTGGATTTCTGCTTGGTTGAGTACTCCATCCAAGATCATTTAGAATAAGATTAGGCCTAGAAGGAAAAGGAGGTTGGCCTCCTACTGTAGGATTCGTTTGGGGAATATGACTTCCACCAAATGAGAGAGGAGTATGTGGAGGACCCATGCCCCCAGGTACAAAACTAGGATTTTCATTATTCATTGGAATGGAGGATGAAATTTGTGGCGTCATATTGGGCATACCAAAAAAAAGGGGTTAGAGACCGAGGGTATGGGTTGAGAATTGTATCCCGACGTACCAAAAAGAGACCTGAAAGGGTTCATTTGTATGGGTTGATTAGAAATCAAAGGATGGGTAAGAGTAAGGATCAGAACCTCTGACACAACAACCTTAGAAGCTAAAGGATTTGAAGGAATCTCACTAACCATAGAAGGAATAGGAGTCAAGGGACTCCCGATGTCATTCAGACTCAACTCAGTACCCATAACCGGATAATCACAAGTCTTGAAGGTGGAGATATATGTACCACGTCTATTCACTTTATGCCTTTTAGAAGGAAACTTCGGTAAAGACTCAAAATGCAGTGGTAAATCCAACAAACAACAAGACCTATGATGAGGCTGGTCTTGCTCCACGATGACTCAATACTTGAGATATAAAACCAAATCCTAAGTCCAACTAACAATTAGAGAGCACACCAAAATGAAGAAAAAGGGTCAAATTGACACAAACAGGATATAGTAGTAGAAAAGGGGCCTCCATCACTATAGTAGGTATGTCTCTCCCAATATGGGCATGAGACTCCCTACAAAATATTGGAGGTATCCGAATCAATTATAAGGGCCCTCGTCAACTTAACAACATACTCGCTCAGATCCCCCCAGAGAGGTAATCCTCCATAAAGGTTTTGAGTTTTTCGACCCTTATCTGACTTAGAGTACCTATAGAATAACCCCTTCAAGTAACCTATGTGGCTACCTATGTCAAAAAACTAGAGCCACCACAATATAGCTAACACGTAGGAGAAGAGTCGCAAGTCTGGTCTACCATATGGGAAGGGTAACAAATCCCGAAATATTGAAATCACCGCCTCTCATAAAGGTTAAGGTACTAGCAAGACCCCCATATACAGATGGAACCACAAAAATATCTATGACACTAAGAAGGTATTAGAGGGATATCTCTGCAACCAATTTCGTGCGACCTTTTCCTTAACTCTAGTGTGAGTAGAGTCTCCTAACGTCAGTAATTAAACAATGGATTTCACCACTCCCTAGTCAGAAACATATGTTTATTTTAATATCCTTGGGGAATTTTATTCACAAAATCCTATTCCAAGGCCCCATATCCTATGCTTTTTTTTGTACCCTAAGAAATAAAATCGTTTCTAATCAATTTTAGTTATTCTGTGTTAATTTTAATGGATTTTTTTTACTCAAGAGGTGTGTTCGTGAAACTGATGATATTACGACTCAACATATCAAAGAAATGAATATGAAAATACTGCTAAGTCCTAATCTTAAATTCTCAACAGATGGTAAGATTTTAAATGCAACTTTCAATGCAATTTCTACAATTTCATTAAAATGCAATATTTCCACATGTGTCAAGATCAATACTAGATAATCAAAAGAGAAAATGCCATAATGAAAAATGAACAATTTTTTTTTTTGATATAAAGAAACGGAAATGTAAGGACTGAATAGTAGCTTCAAATACATACCCTACTACAAGAAAAAAGAGACAATCCAAGAAAGATACCAAGAAAAAAACACTCATACCAATGTGCAAGGACAACCAATGAAAAAAATGATAAGAAAGAATACCACCTGGAAATTAAAAAATAAGAAGGCTTCCTATCACTTTGTAAGAACTTAACAGTTAGGACAGAGACCCAAGAAGACTCAACAACCAACCAAACTCACCCAACAAACACAAAACTCAGCTAATAAGCTTAAAGAATTGATGTACGAGACTGTTTAAGAAAAAGTCTCATATTTACGTGCCCTACAGAAGGACAACTCATGTATGTATGCGTATGTTAAGGGAAAAACTGTGTATATATAGTAAAACACTTCTAGGGTAAGGATTAGACCAAGAAACTCATATGAAAAGTAAAAATAGGTTGTCAAGAAATCAAGCGACAAGGAAAATCAAGCTAACAAAGAGAAAGTCAAGGAGAAAATCACTCCAAATACCAAACATAAGATCATTCCCTCGTATGGTCACCAATTTTGTTACGAGGAAAATATGTCTATGGCGCGAGGTAAACTACAACAAACAGAATGACATGCAGAAATCAACTCTGATCCCAAGTATGCTATATAACTAAAAATGCTAACAAGACAAGGTCAAGATCCTACCTCGTCTGGATGTTCGATGAAGACCAACGTTGAGCATGCCACTCAAAGATTTATACCTGCAACTTGTCCTCAAAAACCAAGATACACAATAATATGGTGATAATACGTAATGTTAGCATATAAAATAGCATAATCCATTAACATACATGAAAAATACTCCCATGAAATAATAATTCAAATATTTCCAAGATATCAATTGGACAAGAAAATAGTATTTCTATTAAAATAATTAACATAAGTATATAGGGGACAAACCTCTATGTCGAAACATCTCAGAACCGAGAAACTAAGGCCCTCTAGCTAGGCCTCCACTTCAATCCTCCACCAAAGCCAAGATCATATAAAGGAGACAATGAGGTTCTCCATCAAAGAAGGAAGAGATTGGGGGTTCAACAATCAGTTCAAACTTTCAAGGATAAAGGGATATAGACTCAATGTGAAGTGAAATTTGTTGAAATATACACTTGACACTGAGAGGGGGCATGAATCAGTGTCTGGAACTTTTGGCTAATTTTCACACTTTCATATGTTAACTAAATTAATTGAATAATATATGTGGTTCAATTAATTATTCATAAACATCTAAAACACAAATTGTATGAATTAGATATAATATCTCTCTTTTATTTATTTAACTTGTATGAATACATATAAAATCAATCCCTTAATATCTTTGACTTCAACTGAATATGAGAGATCGAACTCTCTGATATAGGACCCAACTTGTAGTTCTCAGATCCAACTGAGAAATGAGGAATCCAACCCTCATAACAAGACCCAACTTGTTGATCTCAGATCCAACTGGGATGTGAGGAATCCAACCCTCATAACAAGAATCAAATTGTAAATAGGCACCAACCCGATAGAATGAACTTACATTCTATCCATTATATATACATACATTTAATCCACTAAGACACTCTTATATTCACCACCACTTATAGATTATATAGTATTTCAAATGGTATGGAATTGAACCAATGTGTATTTTTTACATGAACCATTGCACCTCTTCACTTAACTAACTAATCTTGATTCAAACTTTGTCCTGTTGAGTTGATCACATATATGGATCAAATCATTATATTTTTCTCATGCTTATACTGCATCCTCAGTTCGTGAAAAAATCATATTCGAGCTTCTCTTGATTCTCTATATTGTTATGGTGTTAATTCTCTGTCTAATTACTCTACCAACCTTAATATTTTTACAGAAATGAAATGTTTATGAGGTGGTTCCTTCACCTGAATGTTAAAATGACCGCGGTCTCAAAACCGCAGGCTTATCCATTTTAATCATTGTTCATAGCGCCTGTTATTTCACCCTTATTCCTCTATCACAAGACCAATGTTGGAGTTAATTCCTTTGGACTTGGGCCTTCTTGCATTTTATCATAGTAATACTTCTTGAATTAAACTTCGTCGAAGTACATATGAGTACTCTTTGTTGACATATTTTCCATATTCCCTTCAGATAAGAACCAAAGGATTAACTCAAATTTTCCATGTAGTTATTGAACTTTCCCCTCGCGTTTCTTTTAAGAACCTTCACATGAACAAGAGCTAGGACTATTATACTTAGGCCAACAAGACCTTCGACTCTCTGAGTATTTGGTATTATTGTACTTTGCAAACCTTGTATCCTTCCAAAGTAAATTTCTCCGAACTTCGTATACTCTATTCCATACTATATCGGACGATTTATTTTAATATTTCATTGAATGGACGGTCCTGGCTTACCCAAATGCTTCAAAAAAATCGACAATCACAACTTAATCAGGAGTTGAAATCTTCAGCCTGATCTCTTTCAACGTAGTGGATCATTAACACTTGCCCACTGTGCACTTTAAGCTTGATTTGATGTGTGTCCATAAACTTCAACGGTCTAGATCATTCCATGTTTCCTCCACCAAGTTAATCTTCATGCTCGTTACTTTTTTACTTTTGGATATTGACTGTGGCTCTTCCTTTTCAATGGACGGTCATATATTCCACACTTCGAGACTCTGGGTTGCTAGAACTCTGAAGTAGTTCAATTCCTCTGGATTTTTGCCTACCAAATAAGTCATAAAATGGTAGTGACCGCTTGTTGTCGGTTAACATCTCATTCTTACACTATTCTTCCACTACACTTGATCTAACGGTCATGAGATATCCTGGAGGATCTTAGATCAACGACCAACGTTAGTTCGCAACTTTGGCCATTAGATGTTCGGGAATTTTTCTAGGTAGGAGAAGTTAGATATCCCCAGAGGTTGTAGTCCTGTAGTGACGTGGTATACGAATGTCACCTAGATTGACATGGACCAATAGTATGTGTGGCACGTGTCATATTGATTCATGAATTTCATAGTCCTTATGTGCCATATCGACCTTGACACTTGTGACCATTTGATTGGGCCACATGTCATCTTTGTCTTCTACCACAAGTCTCCCTCTTGAATCATGGATTTTCACTTTGTGGCTTCTATACTTCAAGGCTATAGGATTTTTTCACTTTTATATCAACCTTCAAACATCGCCGAAGTGTCAAATATATATCTAGCACCGTAGATATTCAACTGTCTTGATCTGAAGACCTTTGTCTATTTTTGAACTCTGGGGTTTGGGAGTTATTGGTTCATCTGAATTGTTTATCGCTAAAGTAGGTCAAGGCTAGAGTTGATCGCGCTTTGACAGTTTGTACTCCAGATCAATGATTGACAGGATTTTCTGATCTAACGGTCAATGGGATTTCATGACTCTGGGGCTTTGGCCTTTGGGTAAACTTACCTGTTTTAGATTCCTTTTCAACGAAGTGGTGAGAACAAGAGTCAACCACCATTGGACCCACCTATCCTCATCCAACGTTCTCCTTGAATTTCCTAGATCTGATGACCCTCATTCACTTTGGGTCTTCTGGGCTTTGGTCTTCGGATGAACTTGCATGTTTTAGACTTCTTTTCACCGGAGTGGTCAGCGCTAAAGTTGACCACATGATCCAACAAATCGTGTTGATCCCAAGGAGATATTATATCAATGATATGCATGAGTTCGTTTAATTTGAGACTCTGGGATAGTGTGGCTTACCCTATCTGATACAGGGGATCAAATTGTGCTCAAAACTCAAATTGCTCATAATTGCTTCAAATCAAACGTGTACGTAGGCCACATCATTATGAACCCAACACAACTTAAACGGGCTCAAACAGACATCGTATGAGCAAGATATCGTGTTCTGTTTGTTTTTCCAAACAAGCAAACGTTTTTCTGACTATATAGTCCATACAATGTTGGTGTGGCAGCTGACCATATAGATTGTACGACCATACAATGATGTGGCAGAGGAGTGGCATCCTGACTAGGAAGGCATAGAATATGTGGTCAAATAATTATTTGACAAGTGTCACCTGGTGGGTGAATGTAATGGTGCCACATGGCCCAATCATGGGCTTCCATGTGGCACCCCTTTGTTGGTTGGTAGTGGAAAAAGTTTGTGACTCAATGGGAGTCGAACCCACAACCTCCGGGTAGGGGGGAGAGACTTGGTAGGGTCAGGATACCATCCCACCCATGTTGTTTCTTATTAACTATGGTGTGAAACATTTAATTGAATTGAAATTATGTTTTATTGGGTAGAGTAAAGGGTTGGGGCCTAGCCCCAGCCCCTGATGCATTGGCATGTAACCATTACATATGACCATTCCCCTTTGTATTGGCACGCGGTCCACTCCATCCCCCCTGACACGTATCCATATAAACTCAACACATATGACCCTTATCTTTATTGTTTGGTGTGTAGATATTACTTGGAGGGTATCCCTCGACGCTTGGCATGTGGCTATACATATGTCCACACTCTTCAACTTTTGGCGCACGAGAGTTTTAATGGGTATAGCTCCTGGTTCTACACTCTCTTCCATGTGTCTGCACTTTTAACACTTGGCACACAGAGTTTATAACACTCATCCCTAGTCACATGTCATTTCAACATATGACCACTACCTTCGTGCAGAGGTGCTAGCCGACGGGCGCACAAGTTGTTAGTTCGTTGGCCACATGGGGCCATATGACCAAGTGGGGGCCAGTTAGTGACATTTTGAAACTTTTCTCAGAACATTTTGGTGTGCTGGGTTTTTGGCTCAGTAACATCGTGGGATCCAGTTAGTGATTCATAGGTGCATTTTGGCAAGCATGTAAAACAAGTTTGAAGGGGAAAACTTCCAGGAAGTGTAACTTCTTCGTTTTTTGGCCAAACTAGTTGCCGAAAAATCCCACCTAGGAGTTTTTGGACGTTATGAAGCCATTGAAGCCATCCATTTTGTATTATGAGCATTGTAAGAGCACTTTTTAAAGCATAATGAAAATTATCCAAGGGAAGATGGACCAGGAGATGTAGCCCAAGAGAGGGGTGAACTCCTTTATCATTTGTTGTGTTATGTGTTCATTGTTGTTGGTTTTTATTAGTTTGATATGTTGCTCTTGTTTAAGTAAAATTCACTAAATTTATGTGGTAGAAAAATGATCCTATTACCCAAACAAATGTTATTTTACACTTGCAATTTTAAGAGACAAGTCTTCTTCATTTATAAGATCTATTGGAAACATATTCATTCCATTTTCAAATCACTATCCTTCCACTAAACTCGATTGGACGATCAAGATGGATCTAGAGATTATCTAATGGTTGTTGTAACCCGATCTTTTACAAAATGATTTGTTCACTCGCAGACCTTTGTCTCGTGTGTTACTTCAAATGCGCCATCTCTTCTGATCTTTGATTAATGTTTCTTCCTTCTGGGCTTTGTGTAAATGTGTTGCTTTATGCATTGTCTTTATCAATCATAAGGCTATCTCTTCTGAGATTTAGGAACATAGGATCTTTGTTGATCCTATCATGATCAACATTGATCATGAATTGCTTCTGCCCCATGGTGATCTTCCTTAAGGTAATCTTCCTTTTCTTCTAATTTTTGTACATGTTGGAATCATGTTTCCATCAATGATAACACATATTTTTTTCCTCGGGAAACATGTCTCATTTTTTCCTCATTTTTCATATTGCCTCAATTTTCATGTCCATTGTTGGGAGGTTTTTTGGCACATGGTTTTTTGTCGATGGTTTTCTTTTTTCGGTTAGGAATTAGGGTTGTTGAGTAATCTAGGTCATTGGGTTAGAGTTTTGGATGTCGTTGGCTCATGTATGTATATTGTATTGTAAACAATGTATCACTATGAATGAATATAGAATATGTCGGTTTTCCCAGTTTGGGTTTCTAGGGGAAAAATATTTGTGTAATGTTTGTATTTTCCATTATATATTTTCTGTTCTTTTACTGAAAATATGTTTGTAGTAAATATTGTAAAATTTTAAAATATACATTTGGTATCAGAGATTTATTGAATTCAAGGGGGCACCTTTGTGGTCAAGGGTTTGGCTCAAAACTGTGATAAGCCTTGTTATAGTGGGAGATATGTGGTATTGATTTTTTAGGTGAAAAGAAATGGCGGGCAATTTGAAAACGGAGATCGAGAAGTTTAATGGGAATTTTTTTGAGTTGTGGAAGCTCAAGATGGAAGATCTGTTGGTGGAGAGAGATTAGTGGATCACGGTATATCTAGGTACTACACCTACATGAACTTCAACAGATGACTGGAAAAAGTTGGATCGAAAGGCGGAGAGCACAATCCGACTGTGTCTCTCGCATTCAGTATTACTAAATGTGTCATAGGAAGCTACAACCAAGGATTTATGGGATAAATTAGGGAATTTGTATCAGTCTAAGTCCCTACTAAATAAACTATTCATGAGAAAGAAGTTGTATAACCTGAGGATGAGAGATGCAGACTTGGTGGCAGAGCATTTGAACGCCTTAAATATCGTGGTAAGTCAGTTAGTATCTATTAAGATTAAAATTTCAGATGAAGATAAGTGTATCATTTTACTATGTTTTTTACCATACTCGTGGGATAGTCTGGTTGTGGCCATAGGTAGTAATACAACTACCTTGAAGTTTGATAAAGTGGTCTCATCCTTATTGTCGGAGGAGATGAGATGGAAGAATATGGAAGAACATAGCATAAACACATTATTTGCAAGAGGACACTCCTAAGAAAGAAATAGATCTAAGTTCTCAAGTGGGAGATATAATTCTAAGTGTAGATCTAAAATCTCCCAGAAATTTTGTAAAGGTATGTTGGAGATGTGGAAAAGAAGGGCACTACAAGAAGCAGTGTAGATCCCAGGTTGAGAAAAAGAAGGGATCGGAAGAATCTCCTTCTATAGAATAAAATACCTTCAAGGAAGAAGGAGGGGATGTGTACTTGGCTTCTTCAAGCACAGATGCAGATCATGAGGCATGGTTGGTTGACTTAGGTGCATCCTTTCATATGACTCCCCATGGGAAGTGGTTCTGTGAATATGAAAGGTATGATGGAGGTAAATTTTTCTTAGGTGATGATTCAAAAACTAGAATCATAGGATGAGGAAAATTCAAGTTGAGGCTCATAGATGGAAGGATTAAAACACTTCTTGGTGTTCTTCACATCCCAGGTTTGGCCAGAAATTTGATTTTTGTAATAAAAATGGACAATGTAGGGGTAAAAACAATATTTGAAAAGGAATTTTGCAGGATGGTTCTAGGAGCGATGGTGTTGCTGAAGGGAGTTCGGTTTGGAACTATGTATACACTGAAAGGAAGCACTATTAGTGATGGGTGTAATAGTTCCATTGTTACTGATATTGGATTTGAAGAAGAAAGAATGTAAATCCTATCTTACATTATAAACACGTTCTAATCTCCTACTGAAATTACTGCAACTTAGTTTAAAATTTTCATTCATGATTTTTCTATGCCAGGAAAATAAAACAGTAGCATAATAAAAATCAAAACTTAATGAAATGCATAGAATGCTTACCTCAACCTGTATATTAATTGATTTAGTCCATTTTATGCATGTTGATGATCATGCCCAAATGCTCAAACTTAATATTAACCTCCCATCCAACTAGGAATAGCCTCTCTAGCTCCCTATCTCCAGGAACCCTTGTGGTTTCCTGGCCCCCGAGCCCAAATTTCCCAACAACAGAAGTGCCCTGTAAGAGATCCCCAAAACAATTCTTCCAATTTCCTTCTCCTCCTCCATATTTCAGAAATTCTCAAACCAAAATAAAAATGAGATCCCTTCCAAGTCCTCCCCTCCTTTCTTATCCTCCTCTCTCAAGTCCCCCTCATTAATCTCCCAACAAACTTATCCCCCCATTAATTCTCCAACAGCCTTATCCCCCCATTAATTACTTCACCCACTTTTAATAATAAAATAATAAAAGACTCATTTACAATATTTTAATAATTAATTAAATTAAAATTTAAAATTTATGATAAAAATGAATCAATTTGGGTTGTTACATACACCCACCCTTCAAGAAACTTCATCTCCAAGTTAGATTGATTTACAATACAAGGGTAACGACACATGATTCATACATCCACGTCAAATAAGCAACATCATCAATTTAAAACACTTACACATACTAGTGTACATGTGCAAGGCATACGTGTGTAGCTAGCACATACAGGACTCGTACATGTACTAATGAAAATAATTATCACACCTAAAGTAATTCTTGTATGTGTTCAATCCAATCAACAAGACCATTCATTTCATAAAAGATAGTAAAGTATTTAAATGTTCATGAAATTCCTCATTTACAATCATTTAGCACAAGCTACATTCACTTAGATAATTTTAGTTTAGATAAGTATATATAAATATACATATATACATATATTTTTATTTTTCAAAAAGAGGAAATCAAGAAATTCTTCTATAAGGAGAAATCCCCACACACTCTCAACTACTTCTATTCATCCTTCCTCCCTAACTTACTTCCATCTTCCATCCCTATCCTTCCTCTACTGGACTATCTTGGAGCGTCAACTATATTGACCTAACTCCAAATAGAACCTGTAAGTGGAAGTGTCAACTCTCTTGGCCAAGCTTCCCCACCAGCCAACTGACAACATCATCACACGTCTAGGGGAGCATGAGCTAACACTACCCTCTCATGACTCCAGGTTTAAGAGGATACACGGTGGGAAATGCCTCCACCCCTCTTAATAGGAATAGGGTCCACACCCTACCATGAAACATACAGTGGCACTGTGTTGCTAAAAATTTTGTCATCATATATTCAGTTTTAGGCAGTCTCACCACCTGGAAAAAAAAATGCACTGGTCCACATATCATAGTAATGCATTCGAGCCAACATAATTTCACATACAAAGATTCATACCATATTGTTTATTGGTCGGTGTTCACGACATCAACCTTTTATTATCATTATCATTTGGCTATTACATAGCACAGTGACCTGCAGATTAGTCTATAACACATACTCATACATATCTATGCATTATCATCATGAAATGCATTTAATCATATTCTCAATCCGGTATCCACATACCAACAACTTAAATGCCAAAATTTTCAAGTTAGAAATAGATTGCATAATATCCATCATAATTAAAATAACGATAAACATTCATAGAATTGACATTAACATAAGTCCATATGTCTTAAAATTTCAAGTGTATCATTAATATTTTTACAGTGAATAGAAAATAAAGGTGATTAGGCATTAGGTAATTCTAATTGTCTAAGTCAAAAGGTGTCATTACATACACCTAACCTTCGAAAAAAAATATTCCCGAGGTGGTCAAAAGTGAGGGATGATCTCATCTTAAGGTCTTGACATTATCCCAAGAAGCAGATCATGGACTATACTTGTCCCACTGGACCTTTACTAGATTTATAACACATTGAGTCTATCAATATGCTGATTGTGACTACCCTTAATTACTAGACACCTTACATTGTCACAACTCTATGTTATTACCACTAGTAAATAAATTAATGAAAGTACACTCTTCTCTTATAATTATTCATCCTAAGTTCCATATGGGACCCTCATATTTATGTTCTATTGATTTGACCACAGAACCTCAGTTCATCATCTATTCTCTAGTTAAGTGCATCTTATATTGAGTTTGATATAAATTTATCTAATTCCTA
>JZKD02S1347018.1:137159-154822 GCA_000966675.3 Picea glauca | reverse complement strand
AATTATTACTCTAACGTGACAATACATATGTCATCAATTATGAGATTGGTACATAAAAGTTTTACATGCTTAGGAACATTGACTAAGACACTACTAATTGATTGTCATGTGATGTTGTCACTTTATCATTTGGTTGGTCATTTTCCTCAATCTCAATTTTCTTTTGAGTTATTAAAATTAGATTTCGACCAAGTCAAATGTCGAGTTTAGGATTCTCTTCATCATAGTCAAGGCAATTCATTCTTTCTATCAACAATTCAACATTACAAGCATCTCTATATGTAAAGAGAACCATGTTGACTAGATGGTTGGTGAACATTTCCAGATCAAGAATACATTTATTATAAGGTTCCATTCCAAAATCAAGGGACACCCCTTCTTCACAAAGCATTCTCTCCAAAGCACACCGGCCCCTTTCTTTGGTGCTCTCTAACCATCATTTAGTCAATGTTCTATTCTTAATACACTTCGTGCGTATACTCTCACTATCTTCAACCACCCTTCATGTCAACACCTTATTGGTATATATATCACATTGCATAAACAATGTATTTTTTTCCACCTTACCTTCTTGTATGTCAGTTCACACTTTAATACTTTATACTAATTGTCATTCTTGTATACTTATTTATTTATCATTAATATTATCCCTTAATCTTCCATCATTATTACATACTAACTATCTTGTCATTCTTATATCATCGTCGTCTTTTCCATAATTCACTTTAGTTATATTACCTATTTCTCGATTCTTCTCCCTCTTCTTATTTTTAACCTATCTCACATTAAGAGAACACTAAGAACGTTACCCTATCTTCTTTTGTATGCACTCTCATTATAACTATTACACCATTCAATCATCTAAAACCTCACACATATATTATAATATTAATTTTCCTTTCACAATCCTACATATAATATATAAACACACTTATAATATCATCACATATATTGAATTGATATTGCTATACTATACTTAGTCCTTTCAACTTCACATTATACTAGGATGTTGCTCAATAACACGGAATATAATTAATAATTGTCATACTAATTATCTTTTACATTAATTATCTTTCAATATAATAAATATTGAAAAATAGACGCATAAAAAAACAAATAATTTAATTTACAACTAACTCAAAGATTTTCTTAAATTAAAATAATTAAATATTATAAAATTGAAATTTAATAAGTTAAAATAAGTAAATACTATAAAAGTAAAATATTTCTCATAAATTAAAATAATTAAATATTATAAAAGTGAAATTTCATAAATTAAAATAATTAAATATTATAAAAAAAATAAATATTTCAAGTAAGAAAAATAAAAATAAAAATAATGGAGGATGGGCCATAGATACTTCGTTTTGAAAGGTTTCCAGCTGTGAATTATTTTTATATGCCATGATCCAAATGAAAAAAAAAACTTGCCTTGAGAATGTTATGACATTGCTATATTCCAATGCTGAGATTGAGGAGTGTTTTTTTAACCAAAGACATAGTGTAACCTATTATTCTTAAATAAAGTGATACAATTTTTTTTTAACCCCCTTTTTTTTAATCAATTAAACAACATGAATGCAACTAACTACAAAGTAGGAGGAAGCCTTCATGTATGTACTGGATTGAGATAATGACAACCTGCATTAAGTGGCTTGAATCTGTGTCTGACAATGAGCAGGCAATAAAAAGGACATTTAACAACTTAGGTGAAATTGGCCAGAGAAACTTGTATCCCGAGAAGACATTATGACATGAAGTTTAGCATTTAAAAAGGATAGGAGACAGGCCTGGAATTTCAAATTTACTTCACCTGTCAAGTGCAAATTTGATGACAGGTATTTGTTTTTCATACTTGTCATTTTACGTTTTATGTAGATTTATAAGTGTCAATTTTTTTTATGTTATATGTTAATTTTCATGCTGAGCATACAATTTTCTATAATAAAAAATAACCCTTCTTTGTAAGTAGGTAAAATTCTTCAAACCCTATTCATGTATCAATGAAGGCAATGAATATGTACTTGTCGGCCGCTGCATGGGTTTGCAGACTTGCAATCTTAGATAGAGAAAAAGGTATAAACGGTGGCGCTCTGAACGAAGGACGAGACGGAAGAAGCGGGTGGCGCATCTTTCCATACATAGTTTAATCGCCTCTGGGTATGGATCAGTGATCACCATATATATCAAATCACCGACTACAGTGTTGCATGGATTGTCTTTTTTTGTGTTTGCAAGTGGGGTGGCAGCCCATGAGGGAGAGAGGTTGGCATTTACTATACACGGCAGTCCAGGGCGCCGCCGCTGCCTCTCCGTAGGGTTGCGTTTAATATAAAAGTCTAAGCAGAGAGCCGGAGTGGAGGGGTGACATAATTAGTCAGTTGCTAATGCCACCATATATATCTATAGATATAGATATAAATCATGTTAAACAAATCACCGTGACTCTTACACAGGTAAGCTAAAGGAGTATTTGCCGGGGCCCGGCATCACTTGAGATCGCTGACTGGCTTGAAAACGAAAAACGCCCATATATTTCTACAGAGCATCTCTTTTCTAAAAATGAAAATGCAAATCAGATTCAAGAACGAGATGATGAAAGGTAATTATCTATTGACCTTCCAAAAATTTTACTCAATTCCGAGTCCCGACATTTTAGGTTCGTGCCAACCTAAATTGATTGAGAAGTTTTGACTGACAACAGTTGTTTGGTACCTATCAGTGTAAATGTGCCCATATACACCAAGACAGAGATTTGCAGATACTATGAATCACCTGGAGGTTGCGTGAGGGGGATAAATGCTATTATGTGCACAGGGAAGGAGAATTAAGACGAGTCAAGATGCTACCTGCAGACGTAAAACAAGGGAGTGTTTTACAAACAAGCGGGAGGTCTAATAAGGTGAAGATTATTCCAATGAATAACAAAATATTGTTTTCTCATGATTATTCCTTCAAATGATTTTCAATAATGTTATTCTAGTTATTTTATGAGTCACTGTTTTGCAAGCAGCGCGTATCAGAAGATTTGAACAGGAAGGTGTTTATTGGAGGCCTATTTCTATTAACTACCTGCAACTCTGAGGATCCTCATTTTTATACAAAAATTGTGCACATAAGAATCGAACTGGTTGATTCCGGCTTGGAGTTACATAAATAAGATGGCAGCGGCCTAAACACCGGACAAAATATTGAACAAAACATTTGAAAACTTACCAGTGCTGTCAGTCCGTTGTTGAAAACCTATTTTCCTGTGTGACGGGCAGCTGGATTCGATTCGCTGAGCAGGCCTAAAATTTCCCTCACCGGGTTTCCCTCAGCGACCGCCCCCAACAGACTATAAACCCATAAAACATTCACAACTTCACCATAGACGTGGCAGCAGCAGGAAAGAAAGCAGGAAAGCGGGAAAGCAGGCCTTCTACGGGGCAAAGTAGCATTGCGTTTTGCGACGGGAGGAGGAGCTCAAACGCTCCAGGCTCCACTGCTCCAGCCTCCGAATGGAGAAGACGGATCTAGATCCAAATTTTCAATAATCAATTAAACAGGAGCAATTAAACAGGAGACTAGGTAGTAGCCTGTAGCCTGGTGACACGCAAGCGCGGGTCGCTGATTAATTTATTTCATACAACTGCTTTGACGGTTTAATGGTCATCGATATTCAATGTAAACATAAAGTCTGTGTACTCTTAAATGGAGTGATAGCCACACTAAGCCACGGGTCCAGTAAAGGTATGGAGTATCACTGCCCTGATAGACCTTCAAACAGGACACGTATTCAATCTATGAACAGTGAGTGGCGAGCCTGTCCTAGAAAGTAGTAAATGTATGAAAGCGAAACTGTCTCATTCTATAAAACATCACATCTATTCCAGATATCATCGGCGTGCCATTCTATAAAACAGTGGGCATGCCGCCCTTCATATAAAAAACAACCTCCGTAGCCCAACCATTGATTATGTGCATTCCTTTAAAAAAACAAAATGAAATCATTATTTATTTATACGGGGAATTTCCTCACATAAATTAAACTTTTGGAATAATTTACATCATACTGAGTGGCCAAGCAAATCCAGTGATCCTTTTCTTCAGAACTTCACAGAACGTTCCAACCAGTCCCTAATACATTTTTATATAATTAAATTTAAAATTTTACGTGTGATCTACACAAAGCTAACTATTTTTTGGCGTTTTATATTAATATAATATATTTTAATATAAATATTATTATTTTTAGAATTAAAATTTAAAACCTATGTACTTTACAGAGATGTTTTTGCAAAATAGAAATCTAGTTATCCAATGCCCATATGCTCGTTATAATTCTAGTATTCAACTGGGCTTTGATTGTGTATTGATTTGGAGTTGAACAATTTCCCTTTTTAGTTTTTTCAATTGTTAGTCAATTTTTTTTTAATATTATATTAAAATAAAATGGAAAAGTTTCAATTGACATGAACAGTACTATGCTCGATAACTTGCTGGTTGTTGTCTCTTATTTTTCAGCAATTCAACATTTTGAATTTGATTCTATATATCTACCAAAGTTAATGTTGATCTGAAATAAACCTAGCTGAGTTACTATTAGTTTCAGAAGTAGACTTCAAAAAAAAGAGGGGAATATATGTAGATGACGTGTACGTTGCGATCGATAATTCATTTTTTTACATTTTTTTTAAAAGATGTACGCTTATCCATCACTTCGCCCTCCTGCAGTGACGGATGCTTACCTGTCTTGCAATCGCGGCTGGTAATGCCGGCGTCCAGCCTCCAAGTGACGAGTCTGCAGCGTTTCATCGTTCCACGTCGTGCCTACTACTTAGCCCGTATACTCATTAGAGATTTTGATGGGCATTGGAGGCGGTTACACATCAAACTGACAGGTAGACAATTCTCATGCCAATCAGTGATGACGTGTAATTTTTTTAACCAGTGTCAAATACGAGCTACAGCCCGTCAAATTCCAGGCTTGATAGGAGAGGAGTAATTTATTAGCTGTTATCATTTAAAGAGGATAGAAGAGGAGTCATTTATTAGCTGTTATCATTTAAAGAAGATAGGAGAGGAGTCATTTATTAGCTGTTATCATTTAAAGAGGATAGGAGAGGAGTCATTTATTAGTTGCACTACACTAAGGTGGGCACCATTTACAAGGAGGTTATATTGTGTGGAGAGCATGCCGCCTCTTTCAATGACTGATGTGATGTTAGTGGAACTGTCCAAGCGAATTCAGGCTACTACTATATCATATACCATATATAGCTACTAGGATTTTTGACGTGTACTCCACTTAGTTACAGGTCAATTTGACGGGATCATAATTTTGATGCAGGTCAGAAATGACGTGTGGAGTTCGTATTTACATGTCAAATACGGGTTCGTTGATCAAATACGGGCTGTAGGCCGTCAAATTCCAGGCCTGAATTCAACCAGGTTGAATGCTACTCTCGCTCCAGACTTCAATCCATTCCAGATTTTGTGCCAAAGACTATGCATGCTCACACAAATTGTGAGCAACATTGGTATCTTCGTCTTGAACTTCCTCTGCGGCCTTGAGAATGGCATCGATGTCTACAACGTTCAAGGATTTTATGGCAGAGTGAAGGGACGCTACAGTTCTTTTCAACCTACAAGGCTTTTATGGTTAATCCAACGTGATTTCCTTGCAGGAAACACTGTGCAGCAAATGGTGAATGAAGCTCTCCAACAGGTTCCCAATCTTACAGGGAACAAAATATTGATAAGGTTAATCAAAATCCTAGCCCGAGAGATTCTAGGTTAAGATTTGCCAATATCAGTTTCATTCCCAGCAGCATAGGTGGTTTGAGTCCCAACGATATAGGTGGTTTTAGGTTTGAGTAGCACGTATACTGCAATTGCATTTGACCGAGTTTAATCAAAAGCCTCGATTCCGGGTGTGGATTCAGTTGACCAAGTGAACGCTGTGTCAGTCGGAGAAGCAACACTAAGAGCAGAGGCATTCCAAGAAGGAGAGAACAAGCTGTGTCCAGGTGCCACCTTTCTCCAGTTGCATTTGAAGATGGAGAGGACCTGGTAGTCACCTTTTGGTAGTCACCTCTGGTAGTCATGGTAGACGAACGGACGGTTTGAAACCCTAGACAAGTATTTATCGGCAAAAATGTCCAATACATAATTTTCCGAGCTTTCGATGGAACCAATGCCCTGGTCATTTTTTTAGCGATCATTCTTCTAATAACCATGGTAATGATTCGATTTATTTCACAACCCCTACCTCCTCTGCCTGGATCCTGCTACTGGAGAATATGCTTGACTGGATCTGTCTTTACTCCCGCTCCTTTCTCCGTGCCTGAAACCTTAACTACTCTTGCCCTTACTACTGGCTCTTGGCTCTGCTGGTGGTTCTGCAGGGTAAATGAGGTCAACGAATGGATAAATTACTGGATCAAGATAAAATGAATTTCTCTGGCATCTTGAACGGTTATTCAAAAGTATGCTAGGGCCGAATTGGAATGGATTTTTAGCAAGGCAGTGGATAATCCAAACGCGGGCGAATGGAAGCTACGACTAGGTGAAATACCACCTATGCGCTTTTGAGCCTGCCTACGCACCCCGAATGATCCCACGAACACGCTTCGGTTCTGCTCCCCGGTAACTTTGTTTCAGGAAACAACTAATTTTGTACTGCAATGGCTCGGTCCAAGGAGAAAGTTGAGGAGGCAAGTGGAGAGAAGGGGGATTTAGTACCAGCATAAAATGTAGAATATGAAAGTAGAATGGGACACCAACATCAAAGCAGTAAGAAAGATGATGAGGAGGCTCAAGCTCGTCTTGAAGAGCTCATAAAATTAAATGAAGCGAAGTCTGCAATGCATAGGGCTAATTTGAATCCAGAAAGGCGAAATTCAGGTTTCCTGAGGTCTCTAGATTCTAGCATCGAGCGTAATACAACTATGGTTTTGGTCCCTCGTGAGCTCCCCTCCCCTTGGTTGCTTGACGCGTTGAGCACTCATGCCCCCGTGGGCTTCTTCCTCATGGTTTTGGTGCTTGGTCTAGAGCGCTAAATTGGTGTCGGGCTTTAATACCGCAGTCATAAAAAATAAATAAATAAATAAATAAATACTTAAGCAGATAAACGAAGAGCAACGAGAAGGATTGTTGGAGGAACTGAAATCCGTTAACTTGAGAAAATTTGTCAGTGAAGCTGTAACAACAATCTGTGATGCAAAACTTGGAAGTTCTGACATCAATGCAGCGGTTCAGGTCTGCTCCTTACTTCATCAAAGGTACAAGGGATTTTCACCCAGTTTGATACAAGGGCTCTTGAAAGTCTTCTCTCCGAGTAAGAGTAGTGATGATCTGGACATAGATCGGAGCTCAAGAGCAATGAAGAAACAAAGAACAATTAAGATTTTTATGGAGCTTTCTTATGTTTGTTTTATAGAGTATGATGGTATTTTCATAAATATCATAAAGGACCTTACCAACACAGAGCATTTTAAGGACAGGGATACTACACAAATGAATCTATCACTGCTCTTGAGTTTTTCTCGTCAAGGGAGGATCTTCATAGGGCTCCCACTGTCTGGGCAAGATATACAAGATGAGATCTATAAGGATCTCAACATTACTGTGGAGCATAAGAAGCTTCTCAGGAAGGCATTTCAGTCATTCTATGATGCATCAGCAGATCTTTTTCAATCAAAGAATTCTTCACTTCGACAAATGGAGCAAGATAATGCAAAAATGTCAAATGAAAAGGTAGAACTCATTGAATAAAACGCAATTACATATGAAAAACTGAGAAAATCTTATGAACACTTGTTCCAGAGCATCTCTTCAAATTCTTTTGGATATTTTTCTGACCTATTTTTTTTTAAGACTTACCTTAAGAGCAGGGAATACTTTTGGTTGTTGTTTAATATCATGTTAGATCAGAAAACAAATAGAAAAGGAAGGGAAATAATTACAATGCAATTTTGTGTTCCAGGTTCAAAATTTATCATGGTGTTTTTTTTTTTTTTTAAATTGCCATGATGTTATTTCAATTACAAACAATAATATTCCATTTATCTATGCCACTTGCTTGACCAGGTGCTGAGCTTGGTTGGTTTTCGAAGGTCACTTCCTTTCTCCAACAATGAAATTTCGATTTAAGAAGTCCCTACTATAGAGTTATATTTTTATGCCCTATTCTCAGTAGGAGGGATGTTAATATAGGTTCTATGGATGAGATTTACAAATCTTATAGGAAAGTCTCATGGATTGAGCCAAATGAGCCCCTATCTCCACCAATTTTCTACTAGTTCCACTCTTATCTACCTTTTCAAGACTACATCATTTACACCTTGGAGTATATTATAATGCAACTAACTTGTAGCTTGAGATTTCCTCTAGCTCATATTTAGGATTGTTCGCATCAGCTGCAAATGGAGACGGATCATCATTTTTTGAGTGAACACCACTCTTACAGAATTTGTATTTGGGAGCTGGTGTCTGAAGATCATTTCATTTTCAGATGCTCTTTTGATCATTATATTTGTAGTTGATATCATTACTTATTTAGGGGTTTTCATATCTTCTTAAGGAACTTTGTACAATACAAGGAATAATTATGTCTTGCCTTGTTCCTTTGTGTAGATGCTAAATCTCTAGGAAAATATTCTTAGAGACAGGTTTACCATATTGCCAGTTTCAAGATATTCTTTGCTTATTTTCATCCTTTACATGATCCATGTTGCAAGAGGTATTTTGTGGGGGAAATCTGTAGTCATTCCAACACATAACTACCAACCTACTTTGATAACACTGAAGGGTAAAGAGTTGATTTCTTAATGATCAAGAGTGTCTCAATTTTCTTATTGCGGGAATTGTTGAATGGTTTTATGAAGTATTTGATTCAGAGTCCAGAAAGAGTTATAATATGCAGGAGTGATAAATCTTGATGCGATGGGGAAATCTAGGAGCCCTTCTTTTGCAATTTTGACCACTAGCTTAAAACACACTTTGTCTAGATTTTGAGGTTAAAACAAGAACCGGTGCAAGGTCCTCTTACTTCTGATATTGTTCTATTTTAATTCCTTTGTTTACACCTACGCTTGAAGCAGATTTTTCAAAGCATTTAGGCTCCATGAAGTGTTAATTTTCTAGATGTCCATGCAAATCAAGTATGATTTTATTCTTTCTCCCTAAGCTTGAAACAAATATTATCAAGCATCTAGGTGGTAAAACAATATTAGGTTGATTTTTTTTACAGAACTTACTAGGTATTTTTCTAGACATAGTTGAAGTGAAGGTGCTTAGCTCAGTTTTATTTTTTTGAAGGTTGCAGAAATGGACAGGATTGTGTCAAATTCGCAAGTTCTCAAGTTTTCTTTTGATCCTAATATTCTAAGTTAATATCGAAAGAGAAACTATCAATGAAATCCTAAATGTTTTCTTCCTATTGTCAATAGTGTTACCCACAGTCTTGCCTAGGCAAGGTCGGGGTCTCTCTGATTATGTTGAAGACATGATAAGGATTAGGACTGTGTAACAACCCAAATTGGATTGTGGATGAAGAGGTTGCAGACCTTGCAGACCATGTTGGCACAAAGACATAATCCCATTGTTGTGGGTGGTGAAGCCCAGGTTTCAGTTTTGAAACTGGGCTCTAATACCATATGTAAAGCCTACCTTACATTATAAACACATTCTAATATCCTACTGAAATTACTGCAACTTAGTTTAGAATTTTCTTTCATGATTTTTCTATGCTAGGAAAATAAAACAATAGCATAATAAAAACAGAACTTAATAAAATACATAGAATGACTACCTCAACCTGTAGATTATTTGATTTAGTCCCTTTAATTCTTGTTGATGATCATTCCCAACTTCTCAAACTAAATACTAATCTCCCAAGCAACTAGGAACAACCTCTCTGGCTCCATAGCTCCAGGAATCCTTACGGTTTCCTAGTCCCCGAGCCCAAAATTCTCAGCAACAAAAATGCCATGTGAGAGTTCCCCAAAACAATTCTTCAAATTTTCTCCTCCTCCATATTTCAGAAATTCTCAAACCAAAATAAAAATGAGATCCCTTCCAAGTCCTCCCCTCCTTTCTTATCCTCCTCTCTCAAGTCCCCCTAATTAATCTCCCAACAACCTTATCCCCCCATTAATTCCCCAAGAGTCTTATCCCCCCATTAATTACTTCACCCACTTTTTAATAATAAAATAATAAAATACTCATTTACTATATTTTAATAATTAATAAAATTCAAATTTAAAAATTATGATAAAAATGAATCAATTTGGGTTGTTACAAAGAACTCCTACAGACTCTGGAGAAACGGTTATGTTGTGGCATCAATGACTGGGGCATATCAGAGAGAAGGGCGGTAAAGTTATGGTTGAAGGTATGTCTAACTACTCTCTAGATTTTGATTTCTGTGAACATTGTGTATATGGGAAGCAGAATCGGGTAATATTCCCCTCTGGTGCAATGAGGGAAGAAGGAATTTTATAGCTAGTTCACAGTGATGTTTTTGGACTTGTGTCAATCCCATCATTGGGAAAATATGTTTACTATGTCAAATTTATAGATGACTTCTCGTGGAATACTTGGATATATTTCCTCAGGAAGAAATCTGAAGTCTTCAATAGATTTAAAGAGTTTAAGGATCTTGTTGAGAATCAAACAGAGAAATGAATTAAAGTGCTAAGGATAAATAATGAAGGAGAGTTATGTGGTAATGAATTTGAAGAATTCTTTAAGAAGTGTGGTATATCAAGGCAGAATACTACTCCATATACACCTCAGCAGAATGGAGTTGCATAAAGGATGAATAGGACGTTGATGTAAAAAGAAAGGTGCATGCTTAGTGGTGTCAGGTTAGGGAAAAAATTCTGGGTAGAGGCAGTCAGTACTGCATGTTTCCTGGTCAACATATCACCCTTATCAACGCTGGATGAAAATACTCCACAAGAGGTATGGACTGGTAAGAAACCTTCTCTCACACATCTCAAGGTAATTGGTTGTGATGCATATGTTCATGTTCCAAAGGAAAACATGAGTAAGCTAGATAAGAAGGATGAAAAGTGTATCTTTATTGGATATAAAGATGGTCTCAAAGGCTATAATATTTGGAACCTAGAAACTAAGAAGGTAGTGTATAGCCGAGATGTGGTGTTTAGAGAAATGATGGATGTTGTTAAACAAGAATTCCTACCAAGTAAGGAAGAAAATGAGAAAATAGAGTTTGATTTAAAGGATGATGAATCAAACTCTATAGAAGAACATGAATCAGAATAAGATGATCCTCATACTCCGGTATTGAGGATATCGGTTTGAGAAAGAAGGCTACCGGAAAGGTATACTCCATCTGATTTCCTTTCAAAAATTTCTTTGTCTATTATTGATGGTGATCCTAGAACTGTCAGGGAGGCAGTGGACTCAGAGGATGGAAATCTCTGGAAAAAGGCCATGGATGAAGAAATGGAAGCCTTGGATAAGAACGAGGCTTGGGATCTAGTGGAGTTGTCGACTGGAATAAATTTCATTGGTAGAAAATGGGTATTTAAAAACAAGGTGAATGCAGAAGGAAAAGTGGAGAAATATAAATATCGGTTAGTAACAAAGGGTTATTCCCAGGTTGAGGGAATTGATTTTGGTGAGATTTTTTCTCATGTTTCCAAGTTAACCTCTATAATATTTTTCTTATTTGTTTTTGCTACATTTGATTTTGAAGTAAAAGAGATGGATGTGAAGACAACATTCTTACATGGGGATCTGGTAGAAGAAATGTATATGAAGCAACCAGAAGGATTTGTTGTGAAGGGAAAGAAGGAGATGGTATGCAAACTGAAAAAGTCCATGTATGGTTTAAAACAATCACCAAGGATGTTGTAACATCCCGCTCTGGCGCACTAAGAAAACTTATTCTTTGAGGACACTTGCTCGCAAGTGATCCAGATTATTATGTTATTAAAACATTTGACTTTGATTATGATGTGTCATGGGTAGATGAAATGTTGTTTTACTACATTGACATAGACAGGTGCTATTGACTTGGTTTTACTGAGTGTGTAGGGTTTTGGACCTTGAGGATGCAGAGGCATCGATGGAACCCCTTGGACTCCTGATCGAGTCAAGGAGTGTGCTATTGGGGTTTGATTGATTTACTGTGATATTAGTACATTTGATTAGATGATAAGATGTGGACATGTTATGACATGATTTATTGATGATGCAGGCTGAGGATAGATTTCTGACCAGACTCACATGTGGAGTAAAGGGGCCACACACGACTACCAGAGAGGTTGAGGGAGAGGTGTGGACAACAGCCCTGCCACAGCCTACTAGAACTCCCACCGTGGCTCGAGCTGTAGGTTAACGATTACCTAGTTGGAGAGGAGCCATGATGCCATGAGGGCAGACTGTGACAGTCGCTCACGATGATTCTAAGGGACGTGCAATAAGGTGGGGACCTTATTCCTTAGAATCCCTTAGTCTCCCACAAGTTCACCTGGCGGAGTGTTGACTCTAGGGGTTATTGATGTCAACCAATCAGTCAAGAGGCGAGTGACACCCTTAGAGCATGTAGTGCATCCTGAAGGGCATGTCGCGCAAAGGAACGGATGAGGCGAGTGGCACCCTTGGAGCACCTAGTGCGTCCTGAAGGGCACGTCACGTTGATGATGATAGAGGGAGGAACCTAGATGGCCCTACGACATTTATCTCATTAAGAAATTTTTAAAAAACAACTCCCCTAATTAAGTGTTTCCCAGTCCATAATCAAAGTTCCAAGTCAAAAAC
This sequence comes from Picea glauca, assembly GCA_000966675.3. Taxonomy (NCBI): domain Eukaryota; kingdom Viridiplantae; phylum Streptophyta; class Pinopsida; order Pinales; family Pinaceae; genus Picea; species Picea glauca. The sequence continues at coordinate 142,045 of JZKD02S1347018.1, read as the reverse complement.
TTCTCTAGGGGTAAAATTTTGTCTATCCTTAAGAAAATATCTCTATAAAATAAAATGATAAAGTTTAAAAAAAAAAAAAAAAACACTTAAGCAATAATTGTGGACTTCATAATTTTTTGGGTAAAATGAAGAGAATAAGAACTTAAATAAAATCCGTGGATATCAAAAGTAAAGAAGAAATTAATTATTTAACTTGTGAAAGTGTAAAAAGATATTAAATTAATAATAAAAGGAAAAGAGGGTAAATTGTGCAACTGCCATTTTGGTTCTAATAAAATGGGGAAAGAAGGAAATATAAAATTAGAAAACTAGGGAATGGAGGTAACATAATAAGGGAAAGAGGGGAACTTATGGTAAAAAGCGAGGTCAACTTAGTAAAGAATCTGCAATTAAGAACCTTCTAAATTGAACTAAATTAGCAACTTCATTTTAGGGAAAGTATTTAAAACCTGTAAGAGAATCTAAGGACACCTAGGAGTAAGTTTAGGAGTAACTCTAGGTGGGTGAGGGAAATGAGACAATTATTAATTTAAAGAAAATAATTATTGGAGGAAAGAGGGGGATGGATGACACTTGTGCGAAGGAGAATATTTAGAAGATTTTTATTAAAACTTAAATTAAATGAGATTTAGGGAAAGAATGGGAGTTCTAAACCTCTATAAAAGAAAGGGAGGAGAAGGAAGAAAGGGATTGGATGTTAGCGTAACGTTACGCTGTCGGATTAGTGACTTGACTGATTACTTGTGGGAGTTGGGATTTCCCAGCTTGGATAGGAGTGGTAGCTCGGCTTTTCTAGGCGAGCTAGGAGCTAGACATACCATCTAGATATTGCATGGCCCCTTTGTGGCTCGTGGGGCTAAGGGGGAAGAAGAGTACCCCTAGCGTTGGCTGGGAGGTACCGGTGTAGTCTCGACAGTCGGCGAGCGGGAGCGGCACGGAGCGCATGGACGTCATTCGAGGTGGGCGATAAGCCAACGATATGATTTGTATTTTAGTAGATTAAAATGCAATACGACTTATGCTGGGATCGGTATATCGGGGAAAATGGATTGTTTGGCTATTTTTATTTATTTACTCGGCGATTACAATTGTAACTATTGTAACTGCGGTTTTTATTTAAAATTTCTCATGCAATACAGTATTATTGTTGCAAATCATGTACAGTTTTCTATTCTATAGGTTTCTTGGGTATGAATTACAACTAATAAGCTATTGAAGAACCTCATGATAATAAAAAAATTTACCGTTGTTACTTACCTCTGTTAATAAAGTTACTTACCTCCGTTATTTGCGAGATGATGAAAATTATTACTGTTGTTAATTACCTTTGTTAATAAAGTTATTTACCTCTATTATTTAAATAGATAAAGAAAAATTTGAATTTGTTCCTTGATGGGTGTAATGGAAAAATTGTTCTGGCAGTTTCATTTTGAATGATTGGATCTGAAAAATTCATCTCTGGAAATTCCGTTTGAAAGATTGGTTCTAAAAAATTTATCTCTGGAAATTTTGTTTTGAAGGATTGGGTCTGAATAATTCATCTCTGGAAAATTCGTTTTGAAAGATTGGTTCTGAAAAATGTATCTCTGGCAATTTCATTTTGAAGGATTGGTTCTAAATAATTCATCTCTGGCAATTCGTTCGGTGAAATGGTTCCTATAAACTTTTGCTCTGTCAAATTCGTGTATGGCAATTTCGTTGTGAATTGTTTCGGTAGAATTTGTTCTGGCAGAGTTGATTCTAGAATTTTCGTTGGTAAAAATTCTTTCTAAAAATTGGCTCTGGCAATCCGTTCTGGCGAATTCCTTTCCCTTATATGAATTTCCCACTTGTCTCACCTCCTGCGTGGTTGATTAAGGAGAAAAAGGGATTACTGTTACACTTCTGGCACTCCCAATCGACACTCTTACTCCTTTATGTTTGCAGTTGTCAAGATGTTCATTTCACTCCCAATGTTCACTCAGATCACCGTACTTATTTTTCCAATTGCAATTTTAGTGGAGATGCTCATACCACCCCCAATGTTGACCTATATCATTGTACTTTTGTAGTCACTAATGGACATTGACATCTAAACATAAATTCAAATTGTTTTATTGAAGTCGCTAATGACTTACTCTTCATCTGACTGAAAAAAATAAACTGATAACTAATTGCAATGAACTTCAATTTGCTATTCTAATTCTATCTTTTTGAAAGTAGTTGTTATAATTTATTTGGATATATACGATCATACAAACTTTTCCGATCATGAAAAGTTTGTTACCTGGGCCACCAAGCAGACTCATAGTGCTAAAACACTTATTTTATTCCATGAAATTCACCCAAGGTTTCTTCAGGCCGTTAGTTGTTTTTAAAAAAAAAAAAAAAATCTGCACATAACCTTTCGGCGTCTTCGTTTTTTAGAGTGGAGACTTATTCTATTTCTCTATGCACAGCCACCCTTACCCTGCGATGGCCTCCTCATGCATTTATGGATGGCTTGACCAATGCATTAATCCTTTCCACCAGGACGCCCACAGTCACATGCGCTTTAAGTGGCGATCTCCTATTTTTGACAGCTCTTACATTTCTGCAAAAGATATTCTTGATTGGTTAGCGCAGATGTTAGCATTCAAGTATGTTGATTAGAGTAAAGGTGAATTTCTTTAACCCCTAACCGCAGTCATTGCTGCCTTGAATGGCTCCCTCTTGACATCCGCCTTCATTTACCCTTTTCTGTCTTCACCTATTTATGGTTCAATAAGAAATAATAATTGTTGACTTAGGATGCTAATTAAAAGTAGTTGAAAAAGGAATGCCTCCTTATTAATATTAAATTTAGAGATGAAAATAATTTAATTACTAATTATTGTCTTCAGTTCCTAATTATAAGAAGTAGTGTAAAAAGAATTTTTTTTTTATTATTTAAGAGATGAAGAGGAATGTTATGAATATTAAAAGGATAACATTTGTGGAAGATATGAGTGGACTTGCGTAAACTTGTTGTTTTAAAAATGGGTTTAGATGAGTTTATAATGGAGTAAGTTAACGTTTTTTTTTAGTTTTGGTGAGTTCTCTTATAAATTTAATTAGGATTTCAGCAATGGTTGTAATTATATGTTTAAATTATTAAAATTTTATTTTGCAGTTGTGAAGGATATTATGTTTAATTTATTATCAGTTAAATTATGATAAATACCATACAAAATACCCTTGATTAAGTTTGTTCTTATAAGACCACTAAAAGACCCAAAGGCAATGGAATATGCTCTAAGTTTGAATTAATTTACCTTCTAGTTATACAATATTATATGCTTGAAATTAAGTGAGTCTCCTTAAGTTAGAAGGAAATTCCATTTTAGTGTTCATACGCTGTTGGGTTACTGATTATTGATGGAAGGCATCACGTTCTTGGAATTAGTATTTGTCTTGGGTGTTCAATAAGACAGTGGTCCATAAGTGTGCGTATAAAACTTGGTAATGAATAGCATTGTTGAAAATAATGCTCGGTTGATAATGGTATAAATGTTGTTTTGTTAAATTGTTAGAATTGATCGGTTATATTATTGTCTTGTTAAGGACTTTATTTGTTGTATTAGTTTCCAATGCCTTATATTTTGATTAAATGTATCACCTTCAATGCAATACGGTAATACTAGTAATGAGTTAGTAATGACGCACTATCATAAAATGCTTTAATGTAAATAACCATGTTGTTGCAAATCTCGATGGTTATGTTTTTGTCTTTAGCTTAGAAGGCTTGGTCTACTTGTGTCGGGCAGGTTGTAGACACCTCCATGTTCCTTAGAACAGTCTCCAGCCCTGAGACCTTAAATGGTTAAAATCGATGGGAACCTGGGCTTGAGCATTGCTTATGTGTCTTGGAGGTCCTAACCATTGCAGGGTAGGATAGGCGGGTAGTCAGTCTTACTTATTTGTCGATTGATCATCGTTAAATGCATGCAGTTACTTGATGTGCATCTTAGGTCGTCTTGTTGCATTCATCGTGGTTTGTGTCTTGTTCGTCGTCAGGTGGCGACACAGAATCAAATGTGTTTATTTCCCTTGTACACGCACGCACACACCTTTAAAAAAAAAAAAAATTGTACTTGTTATTGAGGTTCGTCGTCGTAACGAGGAAGTTGTCACATATGGTATCAGAGCGGGTTCAACCTGCGACTTGGGATCGCTACGACTTTCAATGACATGATTTGATTATACTATTTCTTATAGAGTTGATTATGTGCATACAAGTAATCATGGTTAGAGGACTCCGCGGAGGCAGATGATGGGGTGCTAGGGAAGGAGGCGCGATGCCTCCAGTAGCTTCCACACCTAAGGGGTCTAATCCCCAGGGAGACGAGTAGGTTCTTAGACAGGAGCAGATAGCAGTTGGCGATGTAGTTAGAATGATGAGATCTTTTCAATGCATGTCTGAGGCATTGATCAGTTGTTTGGAAAAAGATGAGGCCAGGCCGCCGGCACCCGCTGAGTTTCCACCATGCGCACCGGCCGTTACTAGTAGTATTCACCATGAACTCGAGAAGGACAAATTTCTCGAGTTCTTTGGTGCCCCAGACAGTGTAGCCACCGAGGCATGGTTGGAGAACATGGTGATGTGGTTTACACTTCGTGATTATACCTCCAACATGAAGGTCCGCATGGTGGTCTTTCAACTAAAGGGGAGTGCTCTTCTATGGTGGAAGACACTCCTACCACAACTGAACATGGTTGTCAAAGACGTGTCATGGGAACTGTTCGAGGAACGGTTCTGAGAGAGGTACCTTTCAGAGGAATTCATTGAGCGTCAGCTCAATGAGTTCAATGCCTTACGACAGGGAAGTCGTATGGTGCCCGAGGACGAGGCCCGTTTTATGGAGTTGCTTGTTGGACAACTGAGAGAG
>JZKD02S1347018.1:112806-127051 GCA_000966675.3 Picea glauca | reverse complement strand
ACCTTTCGGGGTCTTCGGTTTTTAGAGTGGAGACTTATTCTATTTCTCTACGCGTAGCCACCCTTACCCTGCCAAAACCTCCTTATGCATTTATGGATGGATTGACCAACGCATTAATCCTTTCCACCAGGACGCCCACAGTCACACGCGCTTTAAGTGGCGATCTCCTATTTCTGACAGCTCTTACATTTCTGGAAAAAGATATTCTTGACTGGTTAGCGCAGATGTTAGCATTCAAGTACGTTGATTAGAGTAAAAGTTAATTTATTTAACCCCTAACCGCAGTCACTGCTGCATTGAACGGCTCCCCCTTGACATCTGCCTTCATTTACCCTTTTTTGTCTTCACCTATTTATGGTTCAATAAGAAATAATAATTACTGACTTATGATGCTAATTAAAAGTAGTTGAAAAAGGAATGCCTCCTTATTAATATTAAATTTATAGATGAAAAGAATTTAATTACTAATTACTGTCTTCAATTGCTAATTATAAGAAGTAGTGGAAAAAGAAATGCCTTTTTATTATTTAAGAGATGAAGAGGAATGCTATGAATATTAAAAGGATGACATTTGTGGAAAATATGAGTGGACTTGCATAAGCTTTTTGTTTTAAAAATGGGTTTAGATGAATTTATAATGGAGTAAGTTAACGTTTTGTTTTAGTTTTTGTGAGTTCTCTTTTAAATTTAATTAAGATTTTAGCGATGGTTGGATTATATGTTTAAATTATTAAAATTTTGTTTTGCAGTTGTGAAGGATATTATGTTTAATTTATTATCAGTTAAATTATGATAAATACCATACAAAATACCCTTGATTAAGTTTGTTGTTATAAGACCACTAAAAGACCCAAAGGCAAGGGAAGATGCTCTAAGTTTGAATTAATTTACCTTCTGGTTATACAATATTATATGCTTGAAATTAAGTGAGTCTCCTTAAGTTAGAAGGAAATTTCATTTTAGTGTTCATATGTTGTTGGGTTACTGATTATTGATGGAAGGCATCACGTTCTTGGAATTAGTATTTGGCTTGGGTGTTCAATAAGACAGTGCTCCATAAGTGTGCGTATAAAACTTGGTAATGATGAGCATTGCTGAAAATAATGCTCGGTTGATAATGGTATAAATGTTGTTTTGTTAAATTGTTAGAATTGATTGGTTATATTATTCTCTTGTTAATGGCTTTATTTGTTGTATATTTTTCCAATGTATTATATTTTGATTAAATGTATTACCTTCAATGCAATATGGTAATAGTAGTAACAAGTTAGTAATGACACACTATCGTAAAATGCTTTAATGTAGATAACCATGTTGTTGAAAATCTCAATGGTTATTCTTTTGTCTTTAGCTTAGAAGGCTTGGTCTGCTTGTGTCGGGCGGGTTGTAGACACCTCCATGTTCCTCAGAACACTCGCCAACCATGAGACCTTAAATGGTTAAAATCGATGGGAACCTAGGCTTGAGCGTTGCTTATGTGTCTTGGAGGTCCTAACCATTGCAGGGTAGGACGGACGGGTAGTCAGTCTTACTTATTTGTCGATTGATCGTCATTAAATGCATGCAGTTACTTGATGTGTGTCTTAGTTCGTCTTTTTTTGTTCATTATGGTTTGCGTCTTGTTTTTCATCGGGTGGCGACGCAGAGTCGAATGTGTTTATTTCCCTTGTACATGCATGCACATACCTTTTAAAAAAAATAAAAATTACTTGTTATTGAGGTTCGTCGTCGTAACAAAGAGGTTGTCACAGATGTGGTGTAAAAAAATTGATACTTATATGTTGGGACTTGGTTTCACAAGAAGAAAAGAGGATCATTATGTGTATTTTGAATTAATTGGTGATTATTTGATTTATTTGGTCTTGTATGTGGATGACATGTTGCTGATAGGAAACAACCAGGAGATTATCTAGAATGTGAAAACTCAGTTGTCCTCTAAATTTTACATGAAGGATATCGGTGTTTAAAATTTCATTTTGGGCATGGAAATTAAATGAGATCGGAAAAGGAGGAAACTCTGGTTAAAATGGAGAAAATATGTCGAGAAAATATTCCTGAGGTTTAATATGCAGGAATGTAAACCTGTCAAGGTTCCTATTCTTGTTGATGTAAATTTATCTACGGATCAATGTCCCAAGACATAGGAAGAGGAGGAGGACATGTCTCATGTTCCATAAGCAAGTGCAGTTGGAAATTTGATGTATGCAATGGTATGTACTAGACCATAAATTGCACATGAAGTGGGATTTTTGAGCAAGTATATGTCAAAACCAAGGAAGGAGCATTGGATAACAATAAAAAGGGTTTTCATGTATTTGCGTGGCACTGCTAGCTATGGATTGTTCTACCAAGGAAGACTGGTATTGGACAGAGTGGTGGATATACATGGCTTTGTGGATGCAGACTGGGCTAGATATTTATTTCATAGGAGATCTACAAGTGGGTATGTGTTTAACCTTTTTGGAGAAGCAATAAGTCGGATGAGAAAAAGATAGACTATATTGGCACTTTCAACTACAGAAGTTGAATACATGTCAACCACTCATGCAAGTAAGGAAGCAATATGGTTACAAAGATTGTGTTCAGGTATTGGGTTGGTACAAAAAGTTGTAAGGATAGATTGTGACAGTCAAAGTGCAATTTTTCTGGCGAAGAACCTAGCTTATCATTCAAAGACAAAGCATATTGATATTCAATATCACTTTGTGAGAGACATGGTTGAAGAAAATAAAGTATTGTTCATGAAGGTGGACACTTTGAAGAATGTTGCAGATTCATTAACAAAATTTTTGAGCATTGGGAAGTTCTCTTGGTTTATAGGATCCATGGGCATTGCTGCCCTAGATTGTTTACTATGTAACCATGTAACCCCCTGTATGCAAAGAAAACAACAAGTGGGAGAATGTTGGATATGTGTTATATTCTTTGCATGATTAGTAGTGTCTGCGTTGCGCTGAACGCGTAGGGGAGTTTGAGGGGGGTGAAATCCCTTTGTGCAGGGATTCGAGGGCAGTTCCCCCTAGAAATTTTATTTTTCCTCTACAAACATGTCACATGTTTCCTCGTTTTTCATGTTGCCTCAATTTTTGTGTCCATTGTTGGGCAGTTTTTCGTCACATAGTTTTTTGTTGATGGTTTTTTATTTTCAGTTAAGGAATTAGGGTTGTTGACTAATCCAGGTCATTGGGTTAGGGTTTTAAATGTTGTTAGATCCTATATGTATATTGTATTGTAAACAATGTATCACTATGAATGAATATAGAATATGTTGGTTTTCTTGGTTTGGGTTTCTAGGGGAAAACTCTACAGAAACCAACTTCAACTTATATCCCTTAAAAATAAGAATGAATTGGTTCTTTCATCTATTGTTTGTTAAGTCCTCTTCATAAGTTTTTCATTATTTTGGAAATTCCTCATTGGGTTTAGATCATACCATACTTTAGTAGTATTTTGTAGTACTTACACCAAATCATGCTGTAAAATCCTTCCTCCTCCCTTTTATTCATATTTTGTGTTGAGGGGATATTTAGTATTTCATGAAAAAAACATTGGAAAACTTCCAATATTTTCACTTCTCATTTATTCTGGCTAATATGTTATTTGAATATTCATCATTATAATCATTGTTTTGTGTAAGTGATACTTCTTCATTTTCCTCTTTGGGATTTTTTGTTTCCATTTTTCTTTCATTAGTCAATGTACTCTTGATCTACATGATATCATCAGGATATGATATTGTGTCATATTCTTCTTTAGGATCTCTCCTTTTCTGATCCACTTCATATTCAAATCTCTAAAGTTCACATTTCTTATTAGGAACTTCACCCATCATTTTCTTGCTATCAATTTCTTCATTTTCAAATGCCAGATCATCTTTCTTGCTTTCTATTTCAGATATTCTTCTCCATACCTTTTCATGAGATATTTTGTTTGTTGGATCTTTCTTTTCTAAATTTTTCCTTTGAGAAATGTCATTTCTTATTTTCTTCCAATATTCATTAGTTTTTCTTCCTGACTCGTATGAATTATTTCTCATGCATTGACTTCTTGATTTTCTGCAGTTTTGAGATTTTTGACCAAACCTATCACAGTTGTAACATCTCATTGTATGAAAAAACTTTGTTGTGTAGCCAATATAATTGCATCTCCAACATATCATTGAGTTATTGGAACTTCATGAAATTTTCTTTTTAGGATTCTTGCATTCCAATGCTTTGTGATCAAAGTTATTACAAGAAAAGAAATAACCATTGAAGGTTCTTCCATACTTGGGTCTGTTGTGACATGAGAAGTCTGTCTTTTGATATGTTTCTTGTTTTTGACTTTTATAGCTTCCTTACTTGACAAAGTTCATGGTTTATTTTAGGTTTGTGGTTGTACATTTTTCTTTTGAGGAGTATGATCCTTTATCATGCTTTTGAATGATGCTCCATTTGCCACATTATTCTTTCTTATTGTATCCAGGACTGGTTTTGTCATTGGTTGGTCTTTGACTGTTCTTCCAGATCCTATCTAGGATAGCTGAGTTGTTCTGAAATTTTATAGTTTCGTTTGTTTTTTCATTCTTCTTTTTGAGGTTGATAACCTCAATTTCCAACATGTGACATGTTTCTTCCTTTTTATTCAATTGAATTTTCAACACTTCTTATTTTTCCTTACCTCCTTCAAGTTGAATCTTTATATTGATGACTATTTATTCTGTATCATCCAAGACTTCTATGCAGTTATTAGTTTTTTCATATGTATTTAACTCTTCTATATATTTTGTTAGATAAACAACTTTATTCACCAATATTTTGATTTCTTCTTTGTTTTCTAGCTGAATCCTTTTGAGGTTGATGGTTTTCAATTCCAACCAATGGCATGAATCTTCCTTTTTAGTTAATTGGATATTATCTGCTTCTTCATTTTTCTTAGCTTCTTCAAGTTTATTTTTTTGACAGATAACCATTTATGTTATCTCTTCTAGTACTTATTTTCATTCATTGTCATGTGTCTTTAATTCTTCCATTTTTTCTATTAGATTAACAACTTCTATCTTCAATCTTTTGATTTCTTCTTCCTTGTTTTCTAGGTGAATCTTTTTTTCATGCTCTTCATGGTTAGATTGATGTGAATTTTGTAGTAGAAACATCTCTTTCTTTTGAAGTTTCTCCAACTCTTCAAAAGTGTACATAACTATGTATTCAATATGGTCGAGAACATCCTTAGTAACTTCAATATATAGACCATTTGTTGGTTTCATACTAATCACTTCAAATGTAGTTATAACATCATTCTTAAAATCTAATAGTTTATCTTTAGTGAATACTGAGGTATTAATCAATTCCTTGATGTAGTAGTCTTATTTATTGATGACTGGGGTTTACATCAATTCTTTGATGAAATTTTCCTCTTCTGTGTTTTGTTCTTTATTTTGATGAGAATTTTGTTTATATGTATTTTGTTCTTCAATATGATTTTATTTCTTTTTTTCCATGTCTTGTTATTTATTCTGATAATAATTCTCTAGATAGAGCCATGGATGTTTATAAGAGGTGCAGTGTCCCATATTTTCTTTGAATTGGTTTGAGAATCCATTTTGGATTTCCTTTAATGCTATTGAATTAATTTTCCTTGCTTCTTTTGCATATTTGGTTTTGTTCTTTGAGGTAGTTGAGTACCAAGGTTAGATACTACTGAATCCAAAACACCATATCCTCTTGACTTCAGATACCATTTCATTCCTTCCCTCCATGAAGAATAGTCTGTTCCATCAAATAAGGGAGCTTCATTTGTGGAGAGAGTCATTTGTCCACCAATTTCTTCAGAATCTGCCTTCTAGTGTTTAAATTGCACTGAAGGCACCCGTTTTGATACCACTTGTTGAAATATACACTTAACACTGAGAGGGGGGGTTGAATCAGTTTCTGGAACTTTTGGATACTTTTCACACTTTTATAGATTAACTAAATTAACTAAATAAGATATGAAATTCAATCAATTATTCATAAACATCTAAAACACAAACTGTATGAAGTAGATATAATATATCCCTTTTATTTATTAAAAATTTTTGAATACATATAAAATAAATCCTTTATTATCTTTGACTTCAACTAAATATGAGAGATACAACTCTCTGATACAAGACCTAGCTTGTAGTTCTCAAATCCAACTGATAAATGAGAAATCCAACCCTCATAACAATACCCACCTTGTTGATCTCAGATCCAACTGATATGTGAGGAATCCAACCCTCATAACAAGACTCATCTTGTAAACAGGCACCAAACTGATAGAATGAACTTCCATTCAATCCATTATATATACATATATTTAATCCACCAAGACACTCTTAGATTCACCACCACTTCTGGATTATATAGTATTTCAAATGGTATGGGATTGAACCAATGTGTATTTTTGACATGAACCATTGCACCTCTTCATTTAACTAATTAATATTGATTTGGAATTTTTCCTTATGAGTTGATCATAGATATGAATCGACTCATTATATCATTCTCATGCTTCTGCTGCATCCTCAGTTCATGAATAGATCATATTCGAGATTTTACCGATTTTGTGTACTGTTATGGTGCTAATTCTCTGTCGAATTACTCTACCGACCTTAAGTTGTTTACATAAATAAAATATAAATGAGGCACTTCAACCCAATGTTCAAATGACCATGGACTCAAAACCATGGGCTTAACCATTTTAAGAATTGTTCATAATGCCTCTTCTTTCACGCTTATTCCTCTATTAGAAGACCAATGTTGGAGCCAAGTCCTTCGGACTTCGGCCTTCTTGCATTTTATTAGAGTAATCCTTCCCAAATTAAACTTTTTCGAAGAACATATGAGTACTCTCTATTGACATATTTGTCATATGCCCTTCGGCTAAGAACCAAGGGATTAACTCATTTTTTCCATGAAGTTATTGAACTTGCCCCTCAAGTTGCTTTTAAGAACCTTCACATGACTAAGTGCTAGGACTGTTAGACTTAGGCCAACAGGACCTCTGGCTCTCTGGGTATTCAGGATTATTGGAATTTTCAAACCTTGTATCCTTCTGTAGTAAATTTCTCCGACCTGTGTATAATGTATTCTCTAGTATATCAGATGATTGATTTTAATGTTTTGTTGAATGGACGATCCTAGCTTACCCAGATGCTTCAACCAAATCGATGATCACAACTTAATCAAGAGTTGAGATATCCATTCCGTACTCTTCCAACATAATGTAGCATTAACACTTGCCCACTATGCATTGTAATCTTGATTTGACGTGTGTCCATAAACTTCAACAATCCAAATCATTATGTGTTGCCTCCACCAAGTTAATCTTCATGCACGTTACTTTTGCACTTTTGGATCTCGACCATGGATCTTCCTTTTCAATGGATGGTCAGATCTTATTTCAGAGATTTGACACTCTGGGACTCTAGGTTACTAGCACTATGAAGTAGTTCAATTCCTCCGAAGGTTTACCTATTGAATAAGTCATAAAATGGCAGTGACTGCTTACTTTCAGTTAACATCTCATGCTTACACTATTCTTCCACTACGCTTGATAGAACGATCATGAGATATCCTGGAGGATCTTAGATCAACGTTCGACATTATTTCATGACTTTGACCTTTAGATCTTCGAACATTTTTTAAGGTAGGAGAAGTTGGATATCCCCAGAGGTTGTACTCCCATAGTGACTTCATATGGTGATGTCACCTAGATTAACATGGACCCATAGTATGTGTGCCACATGTCATCCTGGTTTGTGACTTTCATAGTCCTTATGTGCCACATTGACCCTGAAACTTGTCACCATCTGATTGGGCCACGTGTCATCCTTCTATTCTACCACATGTCTCCCTTCTGCATCATGGTTTTTCACTTCGTGGCTTCGGTAATTCATGGCTCCGGGAGTTTTGCACTTTTATATCAACCTTCAAACATCATTGAAGTGTCGAATGTATATATACCACCATAGATCTTCAAATTTCTTGATCCAACGACCTTTGTTTATTTTGGAACTCTGGGGCTTGGGAGCTCTTGGTTCATCTGAATTGTTTATTGCTGAAGTAGGTCAAGGTCAGAGTTTACCGCTCTCTCAAATTTTTTACTCCAGATCAATGATTGATGTGATTTCTTGATCCAACAGTCGACAAGAGTTCATGACTCTGAAGCTCTGGCCTTTGGGTAAACTTACATGTTTTAGACCCCTTTCATCAGAGTGGTCAGTGCAGGAGTTGACCACCATTGGACCCGCCTATCCTCATCCAATGGTCACCTTGCATTTCCCAGATCTGATGGCCCTCATTCACTTTGAGTCTTCGAGGCTCCAACCTTCGGATGAACTTGCATGTTTTATAATTTTTTTCATCGGAGTGGTCAGCGCCAGAGTTGACCACCTGATCCAATGGATCGTATTTCTCCCAAGGAGATATTAGATCAACTATATGCATGATTTCATTTAATCTGAGACTCCGAGATATTGTAGCTTACCCTCTCCTTCCACTAAACTTGTTTGGACGATCAGGATAGATCTCGATCTCATCTAATGATTGTTGTAACTCGATATTTAAAAAAAATATTTTTTAACTTGAAGACCTATGTCTCCTATGTTAATTCAAATGCACCATCTCTTCTAAGATTTGATTAACGTTTCTTCCTTCTGGGCTTTGTGTAAATTCACTCATTTATGCATTGTCTTTATCAATTAGAAGGCTATCTCTTCTGAGCTTTGGGAACATAGGATCTTTTTTGATCCTATCGTGATCAACACTGATCATGAATTACTTCTTCCCCAAGGTGATATTCCTTTTCTTCTAATTAATCTACATGTTAGACTCATGTTTCCATCAATGAAAACACATAGTCAATAATGCCAACAAAATTTCTCTAGAGTATCTTTTCTCTCGAAAGTTGAATTCTCTTCTCTCCACAACTTGGATATGGCTCAATTTATAGCCTTCCAATGGAATTGAATGGATGAGTTGGAGCATTTTCAGTATATGAAATATCAAGTATCATGGATCTCGTGATGTGACATGGAAACCCGACATAATTTTTAATTTTGAGTACCAAACCCGATGTACGCGAGTTGTAGTGGAGAAACCTGTGTATACGCTTGTTGTCTAACTGGTAAAGCACGTATGTAACATCCCTGACCATCCATGTCGGGCCACACTACGTCAGAGAAATATTTTGTTGTTCTCTCTTCAGAACATACTGTAACATACCCAGTATCCAACTGATCTATGCCACATGAATTTTTTGAACTGCATGCAATTAAAATATACACACACAGAACTCTTGCAGAAGCATTATATATAAAACGTAAACATAAAAATACATATGTAAATACACAGATTCACACTGAAATAATAGTAAACATATACATACAACATATAAAGGAAATACCCATAAGAATAAACACAGTTATAACCGCACATATGATAACCCATAAAAATAAGCACATAAATAACAATGCAACATGTAAAATTTATCACACAATTGGAACTTATCTTGGTAATAATGTCACCAACTGCATGCATACCTTCCACGAACCTCCCATCCTTAGACTACATTGTTCATCACTCTCAACAGTGAGTCACCCATGAGCTAGGACTAAACTCCACCTGGGTAAAGGGATTCCTAACCAGGCTATAGGCTCATAGACAATAGGAAAGACTCTGTCATGATGCTCACTCAACTAACATCCTACAGTCCCTCATCCCCCACATGACTGTCCCACCCCAAGAAGTGTGCCCCTTCTCTTCTCAAAAGTCCTTCGATTGCCCCACTTCCTTTCTGGGCTTCAACAACAGGCCGGAAAGGAAGTCTCAGAGCCCTGTAGATAGAGTTTAGCACCTTCAAGAAATCAATTCCAAACAATTATATCACCCAGAATATTGCTCATGGGCCTGACAACTCGCCTCTTCAATATCCCATGGGCCTGACAACCCGCTTCTTCAATCCCGCTCCCATGCTAACCAGATACACAAACATAATGGCTATGGATACAGGTTCAGGTATAGTCATGAAGATACAAAGGATATCTCAATGGGTGTGTGTATGCTCATGGATGATTGACTGGATGACTGAATGATGGAAGGACATGGAAGAATGATGGAAAAGATGATAAGAAATGAACAGAGTCCCAACAATATGTATGCATGTCCCCAACTTGACACTTTTCATGTTGGGAGTTACTTTGGCCCACTTGTCCCCAACTTTAGAACTTAGGATAAAATAATTATCCATACTTTATGATTTAAGAAATATTAATACAATATTCCTTTTTTTTTGCTTAAGCTCCCTAGCTTAGTCCTTTTCCTTAACTTTTGGGCCTCTCCCTTTCCCTAACTAGTGGAATTTAGTCCCCCATCTCTTTTATCATGGTCAGTCTGCACGCAACAATGTATTTTATATTAATTATGAGACATATACAAAAACATGCGCACTGGCCTTTAACATCTAGGCTCTTCAGCCTTATCAACACATAATCATCCTAGCTTATAATATCAGCTCACCAACCTATAAAATGCCACATATACACAAAGGCTCCCTGACCTCAATATCATGCACACTAAAGTTGTTGGGCACTGTATACAAGAATGTGTACACTTCATTATTTTACTGCACAGTACTAGCGTGCTATGCCATGAAATGTGCATACAAAAATGATATCAAAACAACTCACCATGTTAAGTACATTTTCATTTACATTACAATTGGGTTCGGCCTAGGGATATTACAATCCCCTCCCCTTATTTATGCACTATCCTCAGTACATCATGTATCCCTATACAAAAAAAATTTAAAAATCCTCAAAAAGATGCGGGTATTCTGCCCCCATTGCATTCTCATGCTCCCAAGTAGTGTCCTAAGGACCGTACCAGGTCCATTGGACCTTTACAAGCCCTATGACTTGGTTCCATAGATGTTTGATTTTTCGGTCCAGAATGCATACCAGATGCACTTGGAAAGTTCCTTCTTGCTCCACCTAAATCACATTCCAATCAATAACATGATTAGTATCAAGTATATATTTCTTGATAAATGATACATGGAATACATTATGAATAGAGATAGATGCAGACAATGCAATCATATAAGCTACTGGACCAATTCTCCCTAGGATTTCAAATGGCCCACAATAGCGAGATGCCAACTTTGAACAATTTCCCAACTTCAGGGAACTTCTGTTGACCTTCACTTTCAAGAATACATGATCACCCACTTTAAATTCCCTGTGAGTCCTGCCCTTATCAACATAATTTTTCTTCCTGCCTTGGGCAACCTTTAAATTTTATTTTATTTTAATCATTTGCTCCTCCATTTCCCTGAAAAAATATGGCCCAACCACTGCTATGTCTGGTGGGTTATCCTAGCTTACTGGTATGTTGCACTTTCTACCATAAAGTGCCTCAAATGAGCTCATCTTTAGAGATGCTTGGTACCCATTGTTATAGGCAAACTCTACCAAGTGTAGGTAGTTTTCTCATTTTGATGGTTTATCCATCACATACATCCTCAACATATCCTCGATCACTTGATTCACCCTCTCTATTTGTCCATCTGATTCTGGATGATAAGTTGTGCTAAAATTCAAATTTGTTCCAAATCCATTAAATAATCCTAAAAAACATTTGAGGTAAATTTTGGATCTCTATCAGACATAATTGTCTTGGGTATGCCATGTAATCTGGAAATTTCTTTCATATAAACATCAGCGATGTTGCTTTCCTTATGAGTGAGCTTAACTAGAATAAAATGGGCAACTTTAGTAAGCTTATCCACCACTACCATGATATAATCATGTTGCTTGTTTGTTCTGGGCAGTTTGGTGATAAAATCCATTGTTACAACTTCCCATTTCCACTCAAGAATGGGTAATGGTTGTAGAAAACTAGCTAGGTGTCTATGCTCATCCTTTACCTTTTGACATTCCAAACATCTGGCAATAAAATCAACAACCTCTTTCTTCATGCTTTGCCAATAATATTGGCTTTTGACAGATGCAATAGTTTTCTGATATCCTGGGTGCCCAACATAAGGCACATTATGCATTTCCCTCAATATGATTGGTACATGCTAATGGTTGTAGCATGAAATTCATGTACTCTTCTGTTGAGTGCATCAGCCACTTTGTTCTCTTTTCCCTTGATATGCTTTATATCAAAGTCATATTCACTCAGAAATTCTAACCATTTGGTTTGCCTAGCATTTAGATTTGGCTGATCAAATAAATATTTTAGACCATTATGGTCCGTTCTTAGCTCAAACCTTTTTTCCATAATGTAGTGTCTCCATTTCCTCAAGGCATGCACTATGGCTACCAACTCCAAATCATGAGTGGCATAGTGTCTCTCATGCTCCTTTAACTTTCTTGACTCATAACATATAACAAATCCATTTTGAGTGAGGACTCCACTGAGTCCTTCTTTACATGCATCTATGCATACAATGAAGTCTTCATTTGGGTCTGCAATTCTTAGTATTGGAGCACTTGTTAATAATTGTTTCAAGTGTTGGAAACTCTTTTCACAATCCAATGTCCACTGAAACTTCACACCCTTTCTTTGCAAGGAAGTGATTGGGTGTAAAATCTTTGAGAATCCCTTCATAAATCTCTTGTAGTAGCCTGCAAGGCCCATGAATGATCTGACCTCTGTCACATTATTTGGTTTTGACCATTCTCTAATGGATTCTATCTTCTTAGGATCCACTGCTATCCCATCCTTGTAAATGATATGACCCAAATAATGAATTTTCTTTTGATAAAATGAACATTTTCTCAATTTGGCATACAACCGATGCTCCCTTAATACATGCAAAACCATCCTCAAATGATGTTCATTCTCTTTTTCTGACTTGGAATATATAAGAATTTCATCCAAAAAGACAATGACAAACTTGTCTAAATATTCTCGGAAAACACCATTCATTAAGCACATGAAAACAACTGGTGCATTTGACAACCCAAATGGCAACACTGTGAACTCATAATGACCATACCTTGTCCTGAAGGCAGTCTTTCTGATATCTTCCTCTTTAATCCTTACCTGATGGTATCTTGATCTAAGATCTATCTTTGAAAATTTCTTGGCATCCTTCAATTGATCAAAAAGATCATCAATCCTTGGCAAAGGATATTTATTCTTTACAATCACTTTATTCAAATGTTTGGAATCAATGCACAATATTAATGTCCCATATTTCTTCTTTACGAACAAGATTGGGGCACCTCAAGGTGAAACACTTGGGTGTATATACCCCTTCTTCAGAAGTTCTTCAAGTTGCATTTGCAACTCTTTCAGCTCTGGTGTACTCATTCTGTAAGGAGTATTTGACACTGGAGCTTCTCCAGGCATTAAATTTATAGAGAAATCAATATCTCTCTTTGGGGATAGTCCTGGTACCTCCTTGAAAACATCTTCAAATTCTTCCAAGACTGCATAATCTTCCAAATTTGGCACCTTTTCTTTAGTTGTCTCTTCCATATGTGCTGCAAATATTTGACATCCTTTTATCTTTAGTTGTCTCTTCCATATGTGCTGCAAATATTTGACATCTTCAGCTGCAATGTTGAAATTTCTCTGATGGCTATTTCCCTGGGAATTCTCTACACTTTCCTTAGGTTCTCTTCCTCATCCAAGCAATTGAATTCCTTGTTATGATAGTCTAGGATAGCATGATTCTAGTCCAACCAATCCATCCCAATTAGACAATCATAGGAACCTAAAGGCAAGATGTTCAAATTTTCCCTGGTGTTCAGTCCATTCATGTTCATAAGACATGACTTAACCATCTCATTGACTTTTCTTTTGGCTTCGGTAGCCAGCTGCACCAACCAAGATTTTCCATGCTTGCTTCTTGGAAAGTGAAAAATTTGCACCATCTTAGGATCTATATAACTATGACTAGCTCTTGAATCAATTAAAATAGCAATGGTTTGATTGTTGATCATACCTTTCACTTCAATCATATGTGACTAATACTCTTCTTGCTTGTTGTCCAGGGCTGCATAGATCCTTGGTACATTTCTTCCCATGTACCCCATTGTTTCAAATTGTTTTACATTGTGAACACTCCTCCCTTTTTGATCCAGGTGGATATCGGTGGCCACCTAGCTTTTTGGACTGGCTCAAAACAGTTTTCTGGCAATTTTGGCAATTTACTATTTTTAGCAGGTTTTAACTTCTGGGGCCATTTTGAGGGCCTAAATGAAGGTTTTTTGAGATCAAGGTTCTCA
>JZKD02S1347018.1:84356-103316 GCA_000966675.3 Picea glauca | reverse complement strand
AATTTATCGAAATATGAAAATAGAAAACTAGTTGAGCATGCATGTGACCACTAGCTTAGGAAATCCTCTACAAAGTTCAACCGAGAAGACGGTTTGACTTTGGGAGTTAACAACAGGTTCAGGTACAATCATGAAGATACATAGGATAGCTCAATGGGTGTGTGTATGCTAATGGATGATTGATTGGATGACTGAATGATGGAGGGAATCATGGAATATTGATGGAAAAGATGATAGGAAATGAACTGAGTCCCAACAATATGTATGCATGTCCCCAAGTTGACACTTTTCATGTTGGGAGCTACTTTGGCCCACTTGTCCCCAACTTTAGAACTTAGGATAAAATAATTATCCATACTTTATGATTTAATAAATATTAATATAATAGTCCTCTTTTTTTTTTAAGCTCCCTAGCTTAGCCCTTTTCCTTAACTTTTGGGCCCCTCCCTTTCCCTAACTAGTGGATTTTAGTCCCCCATCTCTTTTATCGTGGTCAGTATGTGCACAACGATGTAGTTTATATTAATTATGAGACATATAAAAAAGTAGGCGCACTGGTCTTTAACATCTAAGCTCTCTGTCCTAATCAAAACATAAACATCCTAGCTTATAATATCGTCTCACCGGCCTATAAAACGCCACATATACACAAAGGCTCCATGGCCTCAATATTGCATGCACTCAAGTTGTTGCGCATGGTATCCAGGAATCTGTACACTTCATCATTTTACTTTGCAGTACTAGTGCGTGCTATGCCATGAAATGTGCATACAAAAATGATATCAAAACAACTCACCAGCTTAAGTACATTTTCATTTACATTACAATTGGGTTTGGCCTAGGGATATTACAATGTATATGTGCAAAAATGTGCCTTTTTTTCTTTGGAAGGTAAAAAATGGGACTTCAATTCTACATAGGGAAACAAAAATTCCATCAAGCAAGTTGCATGGGCTGAGGAAACATTTTCTATAACATTGAGTGGAAGAGGTGCTCCCCCTCCTCGAGCTCCTCTCGTTCTTTTGGTTGTATTGTTGTGGTCACAATGGGAGTAGTGGGTTCTGCATCGATGATTCGTTCCCCTTTATTGTGCTTTGAATCAAAGTCTGAGTCAGGTTCTAATTCATTTTCTTTGAGATTGACCAACAATGATTGTTTCAAGTAGCATTCATCAGTGTTGTGCAAGGGGATTTTGTGGAACTCACACCACTTTCCAATGTCCTTCTTCATATTCCCATTACCCTTGTTTTCCTATGGCTTGGAATGGTTTTCTTGAGGTTTGTTTTTCTATGAGTTAGGTTCATATTTACCATACTTATGTTCTTGCATATTTCCATACCTGAACTCCCACTTATTCCACTGCTTAAATTTTTGCTTGATTTTGACAACATATCGATAAGCGGCACCCAATGAGAAAATGTCTAAGAAATCCATCTCTCTTTCGATGTACCTGTGTAGGCCACTTTGATACGTCAGAACCAAGTGTCTATCAGAATATTGAATATCTGGATTTGATCACAAGTTATGAAAGATGCTGGTATACTCCGGCACTATCTGGTATCTCTCCTGACGCAGAGTTGTCCATCTCATATATTGGTCATAATATCTTCCAACATTGTAGAACTCTTCCTTGATGGAATCCAAAAAGGACACCTAGTTGGGTTCTCTCTGGAATGGATTATATTCATCCATGGTTTGATTCTCCCAGTAATATTCCCACCAAGATTTGACATGGGGAAGGGTTTTAAGGATCATGAAGGTGATCTTTTCGCCATCAATTTTTTTTTGGATAGAGTAACATCCTTCTATTATATTCAACCATTTCTCTAGATCATATGCATCCATCTGTCCTTCAAATAAAGGGATATCAAAATTAACTTGTAACTTGAATGGTGTTTCACCTCTGAAATGGCTTCTTGATGAATATGCATTGGTCGCCATTGGTAGTGGTCAAAGGATCTGATAAAAGTTATCCATCATCTCATTGATCTTTCGCATGAGAGATTCCGCAAGCAACTTCTTGAAAGGATCTCCTTCTCTATCATTTGTCTTTTCTTCCACCATGAGAGGTCACTTAGGCTAGTAAGAGTGGTCATCCCCAAGAGAAAATAGCTTAAGACCCAACTCTATATTCCCTAACATTGTCGAGGACACACCTCAAGAAATAACAAGGAGCAGATTGCTTTGATACCCCTGATATGGATTATATGAAGAAAAAAATGAAATAGAAACCATACTATAGTGGAGAACATAGAAATATAGTGAAACCTAGCTTCTATTAATGAATAAAATAATAGAATAATGAAGAACACAAACTCTCTAGAATGGTGGTAGCTTATCTCTAAAGACAAAGAGATGTTGACTACGCTCATTTGCAATAAGCATTACATCACACTCCATTGCATGCTCAAAGGACCTCCTTCACCTTGATTATACATGAGAGAGTGAGAGGAGATTAATTCCCATGATGCATGTGGGATGAATTGGTATAATTTTACAAAATTCCATAGGCATGTAAAAAACTATGACTTCTCGAGAGGTCACCCATCCTAGTACTACTATATCCCAAGCATTCTTCACTACGCATTTCTAATCAGATACACCACATTAATGTTGTAAGCATGTACATAATACCAGAAGGAAATAATTACACAAAGGATGTAATTAACAAATGGATATAGAATTACATTACATTCCCCATTAAAAAGGGTGAATATCATGGTTTATCAAAACCATAGGCTCAAAAATGTTGATTCAGTGGAAAAGGTAGATGGCCACCGAGATCCACCTAGATCAGTTCCATAATAATATAATGACATGGTGCATAATATTTATAAGAACACCGGTGCTACATAAAAAATAATAGTACGAACAGTGCGTACATAAACTCAAAAATTATTATTTCTACATACAACAAAAAATGCATAAATGGTGCACAATAATTATAAGAGCTCCAGTGCTACATACAACAAAAATGACAAAATTGGTTCATAATAATTGTAAAAGCACCAGTGATTTTTGGGCTTATGTAGGTACCAGTGTAGGTTTTATAAGAGAAAACCCATGTGTTTTACCAATACAAGTACAAAAAATAACCTTCATTAAAACCTTCACATGCCCAAATGTTTTTAGTTATATGGAGAATACATTAAAACATCTGCTTCAAATAGAGGATGTTGTCGCAGAAGTTTTTTTTTTTTAATTTGTCAAATCTTGTAACACTAAAAGCTTCAGAGAAAACCTCTGCTACAAGGTGTTCTCCTTGTAGTGAAAAACAAAAACATTGATGTTGAAGAAGAATAATTCTACTAAATCTTAAATCTGAAAGTAGATAGTGGTTTGGATCTTGGTACACATATTGAAGAGCATAGAGAGGAATATTATTTTTGAGGTATTAAAGAGTAGAAAAAGGGAGTGTGTTCTCAAGTTGTATGGGGTAGTAGAGTGAGTGCCAAATATGGTATAATTGTAACACTGATTGAATAACCCTAGTGATCTAATAACCGATCAAGGGGGTGGAATCCGTAGAGTATTGCATTGATTGGCAGAAACATTGCTCAAACCTAGTCAATTGCCTTGGGACTTGACTTGTGAATAAGATACATTTTTTTCAATTCTTCTTCTTATTTAAAAAATCATTCTTTTATGTTGAATAATTTAAAGTTATGAATGATCATGAAAAATTGTTATGAAATTCTTATATATGGTTACAAGTATAATGGTTATTTGTAATTAACTAGTTTGGAATCTATGTATTTGAATACATTAGCAAATCATGGAAATTAAGTGTTTGAAAAAATAATGGAATTGATGAATGGGTTCTCTATTATTTTAGTATTATAATATGGAATTTATGGTCTCTAAGAATCCATTTTATTGAGTTGTTAAGAAGTCTCCTTTTCAAAATTGTAATTTTGGAACTTTTTTTATACACATACCATCTTTCCTAGTGCGTTTTTGAATTTTTTGAGATTTATTTGACATGGATATTGTTCATTGATTTATAAATGTTCCTTGATATATGAATATTTCCTTGAATAGTCATTATTCAGTGGTTTACCTCGGAATATCTCTTGTAGACTTAAAGACCCATTTTTTGAGTTTTATGAAGAAATTGGGAGATATATGCTACCTTTATAAAGAAAAGTAGCATGATGCATGTTGATTGTCCTTGGGAATCCTACAAAAATCCCATATGCATGTTATATACTTTATAATATTCACGAGTGGGTCCTATTGTGGCTTGTTTGGCCTCTTTTTGGGAAATATTTGGGTTTTAAGAGTGCTATTGATGGCTGAAAGGGGTAATAATTTTAGGTTTTGATAAATAACACTTATATATAATAGTAGTGATGCCAACTGATTCTATTGAATGAGTTTAAACATTCTTTATTACTTTCGATGGACCTGGGGGAAGGAAGTAGCCAATTCCTCCATTGATGCAGATTATTTTGAGAATGAAATGAAGGTGGAGATATAACAATGAAATATACAAAGATATTGCAATAAAATCAAAGATACAATAATACACAATTTTTATTAATGAGAGAAATGTACATAAACTGTAAAATTATAGAGTAAATGACTCGCTAGAATGGTGGCATCTTATTTTTTAGAAGAGATGTGATGGCTACACTCATTTGCAAGAATATGAAATTTACAATGAGGATCCAAAGGCCTTTTTAACATAGAGAAAATCCAAAACCCTAACCCTGAAAGATGAAATTCCAAAAGGTTTGTGGGCTCTGATGGGGGTATTTGATAGATCATCTTCCATAGGGCGTAACTTTTTCATACAGTATTTGTTTGGGGCGTTATATACCTCATCGGAAAGGTCGATCAGATGAGTAAATATTATGGTTTTCCTAGAATATTCCATTCACTACATGTTAGGCACTACAAATTACAAAATCTTTTGTTTAGGGCCTCAAAATGGCCTTGTAAGTTCAGGACCCGGAAAAACCGTAGAAAAATTTCCAAGGTGGAAACCCCTGTTTTGAGCCGGTGGAATAGGTGGGTGGCCATCAATTTCCAATTGGATCATTCTTCACCGTTTATGAAGCAATGGTCCCCATTGCGTCAAGTTCCCATGGAATATGGGGAAGCTTTTGCTGAATTTGAACCTCAGTGAACTATTTTCCTTGCTGAAGAAGTTGTCCTGCTTAGCTTGTTGAAGGTGGTTATGAACCTTTTGCTAGAGGGGTTGGATCTGTTCAACTAATATAGATGCATGATATGTCTAAGTGTGGGAGGACTATGTTAGTGAATATGTGATATGAGGAGTATATGAGGGGATATGTTGTAACTTTGTTGGATTGGGAACTATGGAGGCACCATCGTAGGTGACACAACAATATTTTTTTTCTCTTTTGCAATATGATTTTACTAGATATAAATTTATTGGGCTGAGGCTGCAGTTTCCTTATTTTCACCTTCTTCCCATATTTTGAAGAGGATAAACTTTGTGGTATGAGAGATTACTTTGCGGCATTGTTTTGTCGGGACAATAGTCGAGACTACCTCTGGTATCTTGTAGAGATGACCCCCCAAAGTAACAATGATGCTATGGGTTCAACACTCATTAAAAACATGATTATTCCACATATATGGTTATCCTAACAAAAAATCACATACTTCTAGTGGGGAAACAGCACACAGTGCCTCACCCTTGAAGGGATTCATGTTGTAGCACATGCGACACTGCTGGATGAAATGAAGATCTCGACCCTAGCGAAGCCACCCAATGTTTTATGGTTGCACATGTGGTTTTATTGGAAAATCCAATTGTTGGAAGACCTATAATGAAATTAGGTTATTCTAGCTTCTGCAATAAATAATAAAATGCAATGAGGTGCCCTTCACCCACATCTGTGAATGGAAGAGGCACTCCCCCTCCTTAGGATCCTCTAGTTCATATGGGTGGATTGTTGTGGTCGCGATAGTAGAAGTGGGTTCTGCATCAATTATCTATCTCCTTATATTATTTTTTGAATCAGACTCTGACTCGGGGCTCATCTCTCTTTCTTTGAGCTTGACTACCAATGACTGTTTTGAGCAACATTCATCGGTGTTGTGCCAAGGGATTTTCTAGAAGTTGCACCACTTCCTACTATCCTTCTTTGTCTTACCATTGCTCTTCTTTTCCTGCATCTTGGACTATTTCTATTCAGGTTGGATATTTTGTGTATTAGGGCTACCTTTACCATACTTTGGTTTTTTCATATTTGCAGACCCAAATTCCCACTTTTTCTATTGTTTAAATTTCTTCTCTATTTTGACAACATATCGATAAGTGACTCCCAGTGATGAGATGTCTAGAAACTCCATGTCGTTTTGGATGTAGCTATGTAGAGCCTTGCATTATTTTAGAACCAGATGTCACTTAGAGTCTTTGATAGCCATCTTGGAGTGCAAGGTATGGCAGTTATTTGTGAACTTTGTCATTATTTGGCCCCTCTCTTGATGTAGCGTGGTCCATCTCATGTACTAGTCATCAGAGTTTTCCACAAGGTAATATTTCTCCTTGAACACATCCATAAAAAAATACCAAGTGGGATTGACCCTAAATATTCCAAACTCCTCTATGGAATTTTTCTCCTAGTAAGTTTCCCACCAATGTTTGACATGGGGGAGAGCCTTAAGGAGCGCAAAGGTGATATTTTCTCTGTCAAAAAAATTGTGGACAGAGAAATAACCTTCTATCATATTTAACCACTTTTCCAAAGCATCCTCATCGATGTGAACTTCAAATACGATAATATTGAAATGAAATTGAACCTTGAGCGAGGAAGCATCTCCAAAGTGACTTCTTGACGAAGGCGCTCTTGCTATTGTAGGCAATAATTGAAGGATTTGGGAAAAATTCTCCAACATATTGTTCCTCTGTTGTGAGAGGGATTTTGTGAGAAAGATGTTGATGGGATATTCTACTCCCTCATCTCTCTTTTCTTTCTCCATGGGAGGCCACTTGGCCTAGCGAGAGCGATTGTCCAAAAGGGAAACTAGCTTGAGACTAAACTCTATATACCTTGACCTCATCGGCGACATGCACTAAGAAACAAAAAAGGGTAGCCTTCTATGATAACATTGATCCAAACTATTTTGAGAACGAAATGAAGGTGGAGATATAACAATGAAGTATACATAGATATTTAAATAATCACAAAGATACTATAATGCACAATTTTTATTAATGAGAGAAATGTACAAAAACTATAAAATTACAGAGTGAATGACTCGCTAGAATGGTGGCAACTTATCTCAAAGAAGAGATGTGATGGCTATGCTCATTCACAAGAAGTTGATGTTTACAATGAGGCTCCAATGTCCTTTTTAAGATCAATAAAATACAAAAACCTAACTCCAGAAGATGAAATGCCAAAAGGTTTGTGGGCCCCGATGGGGGTAGTTGATAGGTCAACTTCCCGAGGGTGTAAATTTTTCATACAATCTCTATTTGGGGTGTTCTATACCTTGTTGGAAAGTTATAGGTGAGGAGTACATATTCCATTCATCCAATAATATTTCTCTATAAATTCAATAGGCATTATCGATCCCAAAAAATGTTGTTTAGGGCCTCAAAACGACCCCGAAAGTTCAGGACCTGAAAAACCATAGAAAAACTGCCAAGGTGGAAACCCCTGTTTTGAGCTAGTGGAATAGGTGGGTGGCCATTGATTTCATATTGGATCATCCATACCCCTGATAAGTTGTGCATTTCATGCATACATTTTTTTGTAACAAATGTGAACTATTCTAAAGGATGTTGAAAGGTTTTTACTTTTTTAATATAATGGTTTATGTCATGGTTTTGTCTAAAGAATAGTTGTGCTTATCTTATGAAGGTTTTATGACATGTTATGTAATTAAAGATATTTGAATGATGAGTGAAGAAGCATGTTGAGTAATGAGTTCATCTATTATGTTTATGAGGACTTACATTATTATGGACTCACATTCTCTTCCATGAATAAGGTGTTAAATTCATAATCTTGAGAACATTGAACCCTAAACCCTAGGATTGTCCTCCTTCAAAGTGAATAAGACCATCTAGGAAATACAACGTGATTATTGAGATGGGATTATTTGATGAATATTAAAGAGGATTTAAGTTGTAAAATAAATAACTATATTTGTGGTGATTTGGTTAAGCCATCTATGTTTTATTTTCATCATCTATGTTATTTGGGAAATTGCATTTAAAGTTTGAAATAGTGTTAAGCATTTCCATTGTATTCAGAGACGAAGGGTTTTGAGAATGGTATTGCACTGTATAGAAAAATTACATTTTTGTCCCACCATTATTTTATTAGGCCAACAAACCTTGTTTTGATGGTGGTACATGGATAAGTTACAAATTGGTATCAAATAATTTGGATAAAAAATTAGGGGCTATACATGTCAAGGGAAATGAATGAAAAATGTTTATGATTCAATGTTAACCTAATACGATATCTTTGTTACACATAGACTTGTATTCATAAATGAGATAATCCTTATTGTATCACTACAATTTAAAGAGTCCTTTTTTTACTCTAAGAGCTCAAAAGAAGAGAAAAAATAATTATACTATTGCAAACTTCAAATTTGGTATAACCTATCCTACCCATTTTTCTATCATCAAAAAGGGTAAATTTGACCCAAAAAAATTAGTTTATGCTCTTGTATTTATTCCACTAATTGTGCAAATTCATATCTTACATTTTGTAGAACCTTTGGAGTTCTATTTGGGGGTAACTTATATATGAATGTTTGTAAGAACTAGATTTGGAAGTGATTTACCATTTGTTGTATTTATTCCACTAATTGGAAAAATTCATATCTTACATTTTGTAGAACCTTTGGAGTTCTATTTGGTGGTAACTTATATATGAATGTTTGTAAGAAATAGATTTGGAAGTGACTTACCATTTGTTGGCCATTTCAATTTTTCTTGTTCTTTTATTTATAGTAATTCCTTTAATATTAAGGCAAGTGTAAAAGATCCTAAACTTTACTCCTAGTGTGCAGTTTTGCATCATGATAAATGATTGAGATTTTATTTCTCATCATGATTTTTAGTTGTCCAAGTGTTGGTTGGTATATAATGTTATTGTAAATTATTGTACAACATATTTTATGGCATAAAATGGTTACTTGTGGAGTTTTCCTATAATAACGAATATCATACATCATTAAAAATGAGTTCATTTGCGGCTTCCATCATGGAAATACCTACTAATACAAAAGGAAATTTTATTCCATGTTTTGAATCATTAGTAATATGAAATGTTACATGACATGGTTGAGGTAAAAGCTAATATAATGTCCTTGTGAATGTATTACATGTGTGTTTGTCACCTTGTTGATGAGACATCCATATGGAAAAATAGTTCCGAACATGGATAATGAAAGAAATCCCATAAGAAGAGTAGAGCCAATGCTTTTTTTTTTTCACAAAATTTTTTCTGTATATTCATATAGAGATATAAACTGTTCATTACATAAAAACATTCTCTGATAAACCCCAATACAGCTGAGAAGAAATTCACTAGACTAGCAGATACAACCACACAACATTAGATGTCAGCAAAATCCAACCTATCTTGCAACCCCAAAACAAGACTGCTAGAAAACTCATATGCCTATAATCTAATAGACTTCCAGCACAAGGAAAAAACATACTGACACAAGCTAGAAGAGATATATATACATATGAGGGCCTTCATGTTCCCCCACACATTGAAAATATTCAATTTTTCCAGGGGGCTTAAGAAGTGCCTTCTTAGACAGGCTATCCGCAGTAGTATTTTCTTCTCGATACACATGCTGAAAGGAAATAACTTGAAAAAGTTTTATAAGTTCAGAAATTATTTCCTTCCAACACTCCAAGGATATGACTTGTAGACGACCCCTTTTCGTTCATCCAATCGATGATAATCTTTGAGTCACCCTGCATAAAGAACTCTGAAATGTCAAGCCGAATAGCTAGTGTGAGAAGTGCCCATGCACCCAACAGCTCATCTCTGGTATTGGTTCCCGAACCACAGTTGAAACAACATTTGAAAATTTTGTTCTCGTTGATCTAGATGACCCCTCTAGCTCCACTATTACGACCAGATGCACAAGCCACACCATCAAACCATCCAGTCATGCACCTTAACTCATGCTTCTTTGGTTTTCTCCTTAACTGCTTTGTTCTTATAGTAGAATTGTATTCTCTCAAAAAAGATATAGACAAGATGGCCACCTTTGGGAATGATGGACTCCCATCCTCAAATATTACGCGATTCCTTTCCAGCCATATATTCCAACAATTGAAGGCCAAGAGTGTAGGATAGCTTGTATTTTGATTTCTTCAATTCTTAAAACACTCAGAAATGGTATTACCTGACCACAATCCCAAGAAATTTAATGTTTGTTTTTCTCTATCCCAAACAACATTGGAAAAAGTGCAACCAACAAACAAATGGAACTCTGTTTCTGATTCCTTATTACAAATAGAACAGTAGCTTGAGCCTACAAAACCCTTATGATGGAGATTATCCCATGTAAGCACTTTGTTTTCCACCACCAGCCAGGTAAAAAAATTTAATTTTAGAGGGAAATCCCAGGACCAGAGCACCTTTCTCCACCCTCCAATCAAATACACATACTTATTTTTTTCAACTACATCGTATGAATTTTTAGCAGTAATCCTGCCTGAGGTGTCACCTCCAATCCATTTCAGTACATCTGGCCTCATCTAAAGTTGGATATCGTTGTTGATGATCGCCCTTTGATAAGCCTGCCATTCCTCTATTAGAACCCCATCTAATTCCAAATCCTCACTGGTAACCCAATTGGACCCTATAATACTAGATCGAGGCGCTCGATGAGACGAAAATAAAAAATGGACTCCTCGCTGGTTTAATGCCAAGATTAATTCTTCAAACATATGTGTCACTTCTCCCATTCCAAGAATCTAGTCTTTCCCAATTACAATTGAGGTTCCTGATCCTGGATACCAAACAATCCAATGCAACAAAATGTATAATGATTTATGAAGATATTTCCATGTCTTTGATCTTGATACTCCAAATACTGGAACCAATCGTAGCCAATGCTCCACTGAGAAAGAAGATAGATATTTCACTTTTATTACCCGGTGGAAAAGGCCCTCCACCATTAGATCTCGCCAAAGGGTGTTTTCCACCATAGCATGGTTGAAACTAAACATATTTTGTAGCCCCCATCCCCCATATCTCTTCAAATGAGATATTTGTTTCCATCTGCATAAATGAAATCCTTTTTTGTTTCTTTTCCCATTCCATATAAAGTTGTAGACGACTTGGCAAATTCCGTGGAGAATCAAAGAAGGAATTTTTGCCAAAGCTAGCCAATAAACCGGTTGGCTTTCCAAGACTGCCTTGACCAAGACGAGGCGAACACCCAATGTCAACCACCTATTTTACCAATGATTGATTCTATTTTCATATTTGTATAACAACCAATTCCAATCCTTGACTTTGAACCTATCATCTTTCAAAATATAACCCAGATACTTAAATCCATTAGCAATATTATTAACATTATAAAGGAAAAAAGATTTTATGGAATACAGAACATGTTGGTGCACTCTAAAATGATAGAAGGAGGTTTTATGTGAATTAATAATCAAACCAGTTGCATTGCAGAAGATAGAAAAAATCTTTTGTATCTCCATCCACTCAATAACATAAGAATTGTTCATTATGAGAATATCTTCTACAAAAAGAAGATGGAGGATCCATATAAGTCTAGTTACCTTGATACCTAACACCAAACCTTCCTCTTGTCTTTTTTTAATAGCTAGACTCAAGCCTTCCATCACTAATATGAAGAGAAGAGGTGACAATGAGCACCCATGTCTAAGACCTCTTCCCCCATTAAAGAAATCAATGGGCTTTCCATTTATAAGGACAACATAAGTGGTCATAGAAATACATCCCATAATCCACTTGGTCTTCAAAAGACGAAAGCCACATTGTAAAAGAACTTGTCTAATGTAATCCCAACTTATGTAGTCATATGATTTCTTCAAATAAACCTTGAGGATCATAGCTTGCATATTTTTCTCCCTAATGTTGTGAATAAACTGTTGCGCAATACCTATAGCATAAATTATTTTCCTGTCTTTTAAAAAACCAAACTTTTCTTCTGAGAGAGTATGAGACAAAAATGGGTCTAATGCACTTTGCTAATATATTTTTTATGATATTATAGAAAATATTACATAAGGCGATCGACCAAAAGTCACCAAAGGATGTCGGTCCATTGAACTTGGGAATAAGTGCTATAAACGTCGAATTTAATGATTTGTTTACCATACTAGATAAACGTGAATCTTTGACAGCCTCCAATAGGTCCTCAACAATCAATTCATAAAAATGCAGGAAGAACTCCACAGTCCACCTGTCAGGGCCATGAATCTTGTAATTGGTGAAACCCCTCAGAACCTCTAAAATTTCTTCCTTCGTACATGAATTTTCAAGAATTTGTACCTCCTCCTCTGTATTCAACCTTGGGTATAATCGGATCAATGCTATCTCATCCACAATCGAATTATGAGAGTGTTTGTAAAAGGAGCTGAAAGGTCTCATTGCTTCTTCCTTAATAGCCTCATGCCCTGTATGTACATGTTCAAATTCATCCTTGACTTCCCATAGGTGTTTTGTTTTCCTCCTAAAGCTGGCAAACCAATGAAAATGTTTAGTATTATTGTCCCCCGGAAGGATCCATGTTTCCCTTCTCTTTTGACACCATAATTCCTCCTCAGCCACTAACATCTTGTTTCTTTCAGTCTCAAGTTATTTCAAGCGAGGAAAAGGTTCAGTATTTGTTTGATGTTCTAGACTCTCTTTGGTAAGAGTAGCAATTTCTTCTTCTATCTATTCATAGGTTTGTTGATCTCTTTTTTTCTTAACCGCAATCCACTTTTTTACTCTATCTTTTAGTCTGCATAAATTCCCCACTAGTCTAGATTGTGCCCCAACTACCAAAGTATCATGTTGAGCATTCCACTTTTCCCTAACAATATCACCAAATAACTCATCTTTCAATAATGCCATATTAAACTTAAAAGGATAGGAAACTGACTTAAATCCATAATCCAGCTGGAAGAGCACTAGGGCATGGTTAGATATGAATGGAAGTTCGACCCAAGATATAAATAACGTGGAATCATTTAGAAGATATGATGGAGAATATACCCTGTTTAATGTTTTTTGAATGCCATTCACCCCAAATATGCAATTGCACCAGGTTGTAACAACCTCGACTAGATTTACATCCACTAAATGATGTCTTAGAAAAAGATCTCTAAAAAAGGTCGCCTATGAATGAATCAAGGCCGACACCCCCAAAACTTCGACAACACCTGTAGAAAAGTTTAAATAACCTACAGGTATTAGATTACTCAGATCTAAAAGTCCTTTTGCTTCCAGATTCTCCCATAAAATTCTTCGACCAGTACACAGTCCATATACGTTAGTCATGCTTATCCTTCTTTTATCAGGGATATGAATACCTGTCAATAAAATACCACCAGCACACAAATAAGGTTGAATATCAACAATGTTGGGATTCCATGCCAACATAAGTCCTCTCGACTTCCTCACAGATCTCACTGCACTATACATCCAGGTAGGACATAAAGATAACATAAAATTCCTAGCCTTTTCTTCGCCAACTAGAGTCTCTTGAAGAAATATTATGTCTAGTTTTGTGGTGGATAATAACCTGCACATAGAGGGAAATTTAAGGATACCTCCGACCCCTATGATATTCAGGGAGAGGAGGATCATGATTTATCCCTAGCCAGGGCTTTCAGGCCTCTAATCACCCCCAAATCCAAAGTTGAAGTAAAAGGTTGTTCTAAAGTAGAGGAGCTAAGATCGTGTTTCTTCCGAGAACTCCTAGTTTTAATAGGAGATACTTATGAACTAAGACCCCTCGACCAGGCTAGTTTCCTACCATGGTCTGATCTATCAAAGTTAAATTCATGACCAGTGTCACAAGCCAGGTTAATATAAACATCCAAGCCCCAAAAGGTCTGTAATGAAATCAAGCTAGTATTCCCCTGCAGGGATGGAATTAAGGAGTCAACCATAAAAACCAATGACAGATCCGAAGTGGGTAATATAGGAGAAGGTAAAGAATGATTTTTCAAATCCAAGGAGGAAGGATCTGAAGAGGATATAGGTGTGGAGACATCATAAACACTAATAGACTGAGGCATAGTCTAATCAAAACTACAAATGGAAACTCCCTTGTCTGTCGGGTCCACCACCTTCTCAGAAACAATCGACGATACTTTATGTAACAAAATTTTTTTTTCCAAGAAATCTCGTTCCCACAAAGAGATCTTAAAAAAAGAGATGGACAATAAGTTTTAAGCTTACTAGTCAAGGAGTTCATGGCACCGTCCAAAAAATCATCCGGTCCCACAGTCTCATAGCCACCCATCAATCCCTGTTCCTCCAGACTCTCCTCAAAATAATGCATTTTTTTTGTACACGAGTCCATATCATCATCCACTTTAGAGAGACCATACCCAACATGACAGTATTTCCTTAAATGACCCGTTCGCCTACAAGTGGTACATCTGAATGGAAAACCAAGATAATCCAAATTTTGAACCATAACATGGACTTTCCATTCTAGTTCTATGGAATCCATAAAACCAGCATGTAATTCTACTTCTACAAGCACCCAAGCCAAACATTTGTCTGTTGAAAGAAGACAGGCTTCATCAATCTTCAGAAAGAGACCAAGAAGATTTCCTATGGTTGTTAGTGTAGTTATGTTCCAAAGCTTTAATGGAAAACCTGGAAGTAGCACCCAAACGTGCCTGAAACTGAAGTACTCAGTTGCGGTGTCGAACCGAATCCTCCAGCGTTTCAACATTAAACTGCCCCCCTTGTAGTCCCATAACTTATTTAAGATACTCTTGACATCCCCAGGGGTCTTAAAAATCAGACCAAACCACCCACTAGGAAGAGTCATATATGTAAGAATATATACTAACCGAAGATACCAAACTTCCTTCATCCAGTCTGAAAATGAAAGTTTACACTTATTCTTGTAAGAAAATCTACCTACCGAGGCCCAAAGTGAGAGTTGACATGTCTCTTCTAGATCCACATCCATGCCAATGACAAGGCATCATCACATTTTCATAGGCTTCCAAGCTTTAATAGTCTTCGTAGGTCTAGTATCCTTTAAACTATCAGTTCCACGCAGAGTGATCATCGAGAAAGGATCATGAGTAGTCCAAGAGTTCACCATGTTAGCACTCTATAAATTTTGTCTGGATGATAGAAAAACGACAGAGGTAACTATTTCAACCTACTTTAGAGCTGAGGCACTAGCCTGCTCAACTCAGAGAGGGGTCTCTCGTGTCACTTGATATTTCTTTTGGAATTAGTGGCTAGATTTGGTTTGTTTTGGAGGTTTTTAATAAAATTGTTGGCAAAGAAAGGGAGGAACACTCAGGGCCATGGAGTCAAAATTCTGAAAGTGAACAAAAACAATGCTCAGCTGATAGAACTCTCCAGACAATAAAGGATAAATGAGGCAATGAATCTGAGTTATTATTGAATTTAAATAGAGTGTAGGAAGATAAAGAAAACAAATAACTACATCAGAGCATTACTGAAATGAATTCTGAATTAGTTAAGAAGACAATCACACAGTTTAAATTGCTTAAGACAAGAGCATCATAATATGAATTCTGGGCCTTTAACTATCCAATTTAAATAGAATAAAATGTAAATGAAATGACAAGTCATAGGAAATACATACGAAGAAGGGAAACAAAGCTCATATCACCACCCTTTAGAATATTTTCATGGAGACTTCAAAATATTTTTCATTTATATTCAATTCAACTTCAGAAAATTAAAAATAGAGTTTGAAACAAATAAAAGGTGTTCTTGCACTTCTACCAACATTAATTCATTCAAGTATCCTAGTATTTATACAATTTGATTACAATGGATGAAACTGAAGTGTTTCATCTTCTAAAACTGATTTTAATAATTTCAACTGACAATCTCAGTATATGAACTGATTTACAATGATTAACAAAAACATTACAAAATTGGGGACAAATTTCTCTGACTTCTCGACTTCCTTTGCACCATCTATGTTGCTCTGTTCTTTTATCGAATCTGCAAATTTGGTGACATCTGGAGATCATTTACTAGTTTTTGGGAAACTGCATTTTGTCTTACCTAGCTGCACGATTTCCTTCCATTGTGAGTCAGAGGGAATTTCGTAATCCATCATCTCTTTAATCAAAATATCCAGGTCAATGCACATGGCATAAGACATAGTCGGCAAGCCAACCTTCACTGTTTTGAATTTATTCAAAATTTCAAAATCTGTAGACAAATACTCTACCAGACTTGGGCCTTTCAGAATTTCCTCTATAGCTTAAAATTTGGAATGGTCCATCCTGCAATGAATGAGGAGAGAATTGTAGTCTTCTTGATTGTATAATGAACCTTTTCCATACCAAAATGGTGGGAGACCCTTGATAAACAATTGTTCAAATGTATCTTTAAACTCCTGTATATTGTGCTCCTTTTGCATAGCCTTGTTCTGGATTGATTTGAGCAGGTTGTTCTTGGAAATGATCCTCCTAGAACAAATGATCAACGCGGTTATGTCCTTTACCCCAATAGTTTAAAGATCAGTAGTGGGCACAAAATTTAGCAAATCAATAGCATTGTGGGCCCATTATGAGGGCTTCTTGGCTAATACTTCATTAACAACAGTACACCTGTTCCAGGTCATGGAAACCACATTGTATTTGTCATTTATAAAATTTAGATAAACCCTGAATTTAGAAGCCTCTGTAGAAATAACATCCCATATTACACGTTTAGATCCCTGTAATAGTGTTTTTCGCTTTAACCTTATTTTTAACTTGCTCTCTCTTGCAAATCTTGATATCTCTGTGGAGTTGAGCCACCTTCTCATCTTTCACTTTCATCTCTTTATTCAACTTTTCTATGACCTCTTTGAGGCCCTTGATCTCACCCATTTTTAAGCTTACCTGGGACATAGCTTGTACCAACCCCTCAATGCTTGATCTAGCCTCTATATTAAAAGGTAAGATGACAGTAATATCTGATGCTGCTACCTGTGCTTGTGACCAATTCTCTTTCTCTTTTTATAACTGCAACACTTTAGCTTTCTAAATGAGTGCCTCTTGTATGAATTTTTTCTTCTCCTGTTCTAAAACAACCAACTATGTTGTTTGTGGATGATCTCTAGGGGACATCTTTAGATTTTTATTTAGGCTTTGGATAATCTTATCTTTCTCATCCAAATAAACCTTTACCCCTTGAGGGCCTTCAGATTCTAACATTTTGACCTGTGTTAGCAAGGGTTTGGTGGATGCCTTTTCCTGTTTCAATTGTCCATCTAGTTTGATTTCATGTGTTTTAAATATTGAAACTTTCAGACTTAAACTTAGGTAGTATGAATATAGCATGTCACTAGCATTCCTGTGAAAATTTAATTTGTCTCGGGCACCAATATTCTCATAGTGATTCTTGATTTTAGACACTTTATCATCATCTGCTATTGGTATATTAAATGTCTTTCTTTCCACATCTCTGACTGAGAACATGGGCATTTTATGCTGGGAGATCTTCTCTACTTCGGGCAATAGGTATTTGATCTCACTGTTGGCCATACTTCCTTTTACAACATACTCGTTCATCAAGTCTTCTTTAGATTGATAAACTGCCCCAGGTCTCTTGATAAATATGTGCTTCTTTCTGTTGAAAACACTTGTGCTGCTTTCACTTTGTGGCATGCTTATTGTACCAACTTCTTCATTCTTGGTTGCACCTTCCACCATCTCCATGCTCGTTTTCTTTTTGGGTTCTTCTTCTTCTAGGTCAACCACTTGAGAGGGTGATGTAATTTTCATTTTCTTGGGAATATCTTGTTGACTACTGGCACCCAGGGATTCTGAACTGATCCTCTTACTGGAAACACTCATCTTAGGATCTTTGACAACCAACCTAAGGGAAGGTTTTTGTGCTAGGTTCTGGTGAGGGCATGGTTATGTTTTTTTTTTTCTGATCATGTTGCAAAGTGACTTCCATATCTACACAGGTTTCTAGATTAGCCAACTTATCGAACTCTTCAACATGCTCATGTTCATAGGGACCTTGTCTGCTTACCAATATTCTCTTTGATATGATCTGATGAGGATCATATTTCCTCCCTTGCAACTGTCTGAACCCAAATTCACTGAGTTTGGATTGGATCTGAGGAAAACAAGACTTGTTCTTTACCACAAAGGGTCCTACTATAAAAGGAAATTTTAAGTTAGAAGCCTTGTGTGCCTTCAGAAAATGCTCTGTCTCTGAGAAGTTCCTTTGTCTGATGAACTCCAAGGCAAAGATTCTAGGAGTCAAAAATACTAGTAAAAGGTAAGGTCCTTCTTGATAGCCATATACCCAAATCACAATGGACTGTATGAACAACATCCACTCTCCTACCCTGCTCTCTAGATTTGTTTGTAAAGAGCTTTTCATTTCCTCCAGAACCCTTGGCAAGTATGAATCAAAGATAAGACTCTACACCCTGAACATAATATTATTGATGAAAATAAGCATGGTGATCCTTTTACATTCATTCGAAATAAATGCAGTCTCAGGTGTAACATCCCGCTCTGGCGCACTGAGAACAATTATTATTTGAGGACACTTGCTCGCAAGTGATCTGGACCCTTTTTGATGTTAGACCTTTATATTTGATTGTGATGTGATTGACAGATGACATGATGTGTTACTATTTGATGTAGACAAGTGCAATTGACTCAGTTTTATTGAGTGTGCAGGGTTTTTGACCTTGAGGATGCAGAGGCATCAATAGAACCCCCTTGGACTCCGGACTGAGTCAGGGAGTGTGCTTTTGGGTTGATATGTTTATTATGAT
>JZKD02S1347018.1:36787-69991 GCA_000966675.3 Picea glauca | reverse complement strand
AAAGTTTATAAACATTGCAACAAGAGATTTCATAAAATTGATAAGTCAAGAGTTTATAGTAATAAGGATCAAACCATATAAAAACTTTAAATTCACCATGACCCCTATGTAATCAAGTATAATTCATCAATCAACATACTCAATGCCTTAGCAATTTAATAAGAAATCAAGTTGCGCAATCAGAGTGATAACAAGCAAATGGACATAGTTCGAAAAACAAACCAAAGGTAAGTACCAATCGGAATACCAGTGAGTAAATCATGACAGTCCAAAGAATGATGGGGGAGTTTTCACGCTTTCAGTCGTGAAAAATAACTCGAAACCAATTTGCAAATGTCGCATGAAATGAAAATGTCTTCTGTTTGCAAAATGCGACAGAAATTTGAAGTTCATAGACATAGGTGTAGGCAGCTTTAAGGGCAATTAAAAAAAAATTAATTGGCTGCCAACAGGATGTTGGCCCATGGGTTTACCCATGTTTAGGCCTGATTTTATAATGTATAAATAGAAAGGTAGGCAATGTAGAAAGTAGTTCGATTTATGTGATTGAAGGGTTGTAAGTTGTGTTAAGTGCTAAGTGAAGTTGGTGATTGTAAGTGATTTTTTCATGTTGTGTGAGACTTGCAAGGCTAAGTGCAAGTGACTGTAAAAGGTTGTGAAAATCTCTATGCCTAGATATACTCAGGGAAGGCGGATATGGTAGAGTGCACACATATCTCCTGTCCTATGCGGAGTAGGGTTTTGTGGCCCTGTGCATGTGTAAGATTGAGAGAAGATAATAAAGAAGACAAAGAGTTGGTGGATGTAGCCCCCAGGTGGGGGTGAACCACGTATATCCTGTGTCATGATTGATATGTGATTTGGTTGTTCTTTGTCTATGTGTTGTGAATACTTTGTGCTTTATGGTTTCTATCTTGTTTATATGATTAAATCCTTAATGCATTGTTAGATGATAGATGAATCTAATATGGTAGCTTAGTGTTGAATAACTTAAATGAATGTTAGATTTGATCTATGTTAGTATGCTTAGTTATTGAATCTATTGGATCTGTATAAATACTACGTTGATCTATTGTTAGGGTTTAGCCATGCTGTAAACTAAGACTGAATATTGATAAATTATAATTTCTTAGTTCTTTGTTAAGGTGTTATAGTCATAAATCTGTGTCCCAGCTAAGGTTGCAGACACTGGAGTCCTGCAACCACCCGTGCCTCTACCTCGGGTGAGACTTCATCTTTTTCGCAGGTGTTGCTGAAAGGGCCGATAATTAGGGTTTTGTTGGTGCACTGTTATCGCATTGAACCCTAGGTATGCCCCTATGACAACAAATGGTTCTATTGCTGGGACCTAAAACTGTGATTGATGGGAACTAAAGGAAAGAAAGAAATCTCTATGTGTGGATCTGTTGCCTAAGTGCACAATATTCTACTGACCTCTAAAGCTCTTCTCTAAGAAGAGAAGTCATATCTGAAGAAAAGAGGTAAGATCTGGAAGCTTTGTGCTCTGATAAAGGTAAGAATAGTGAAAAGTTTTAGATCTGTAAGATTTTTGCTCTGTTGAAAGTGAGATTAGTGGAAATTTTTGTTTCAAGAGTATGGATCTAGGTATGTTTGATAAATGTTATCCTAGTCTTAAAACTAGGGCACAACTAGAAGAAATAAGGTCTGATATGAGTAGATCTGATAGAAATAATGAAAGATATGTTATTCCTATGCATAGAAAGAATGTTTGGACTAACAAATGGATGTAGGATCCTAGAGAGAATTGTTTGTAGGTTAGCTACTATGATCCTAGTGTGCACTACAGGAAAGGCTGGGAATCGTTTAAAAGAAAAAGAGGATTAACCATTTGTTACAGTTGCAGAAGACTGGGACATCTTGCTAAGGAATGCTCTGATAGAAGACCTAGTTGTCTTTGTTGCAAAGCTATGGATCATGAAGTTTTGGATTTCCATAGAATGATTGATAAGATCAAAAGAATGAATATGGGACAAGAAGACCATAAGAAAGATTAAGAAACTAAGACCATGGCAGAACCCCAGATAGAATCAGAGACTGTACTACTACAAATGAAAGAAACCCTAAATAATCACAGAGATATCAACTCATCAGAGATATTCAAAGAAAAAGAATGCATAAAAGAAAGAATAGGAGACTTTGACATTGAATGTGTTCTGGATGAGGAAACACAGGTAAATATCATAACAAAAATAACTTGGTAAGCTTTAGGAAATCCTGATACGACTCCTTTAGAGGGAGGAATAGGACTATTAAGGGGAAAGATGATAACCCTATGTGGAAGGCTCACCCAAGTATCTATGAGTGCTCATGGAGATTTGACAGAGGAAGACTTTGAGAATGTTAGATTCATTGAGAACAACACTTCATTTACTATGTTATTAGGAAAAAACTGGATTGAGAAATATTAAACCAGAAGAAAAGAAGAGGAGGTCCAGGAACATAAAAAGAAGGAATTAAAATATTTCATGACTAGGAAGATAAAACGCTTGATTGAAGAATAGGAGAATAGATCGAAGCTACTTAGAACCAACAAATCAAATCACGAAGATGAAAGAACACAAGAAGATTCATAGATAAGTAGAGCACCTACTCCAGAAAAAGAAGCAGTATTACTCTCTAATTCTATGAAATAATATCAAAAGCGTTAAGTTGTTATGCCAAAAGAAGACAATAATCAAAATGGAAAGAGGAATACTGAGAGGAAGATCACCGAGAAAAAGTCTAGAAAAATCAGTAAGAAGAGGGAAAAGATCGAAAAATTACAGAAGGACCCACAGGGAACTGCACAGATGGAAGATTTGCAAAATTGGAACCTCGTCGGGATACTAGAATAGAAACCCATGGCACTTCGTCATGATGAAGCGATATGACCGTTGGAAGAATTATAACCATTGGACCAACGTTCCAGAATTATTAGAACAATAGTTATGACCATAAAGTTTTCCATCAGACCGTTGGGACCATGCCGCAATGGACAGAACTGCATTGATGGAAATCTTCTTATCCGTTGGAGACATCCGTTACATCATGTCTACTTAGTCTATTGTCTGTTGCACTGAGAACACTTTTGTGAATTGTATCAGAGATAATAAGAGAACCCATTTCTACCACATTGTTCTTAGTAAGATCGACACTGATTCTATTTCTTTGAGAACTCACCCATCCACCCGAGTTTTCTGATCGAGAGTGTGCATGTCGGACGAGCTTAGCACTCTGGAGAAATTAGTCAAGGAAGTTTTAATTGACATGATCACCGAGACAGTGATGTCCACAGGAGTTCAAGATTCATCAACACGAGGAGTGCAAGCCTCTCCATCGACTGCTCGCGGATCTGTACCATCCCGACCAGCAGTATAAAAGAGAACCAAGCACAGAGATGATCTAGCAAACACGAATTTAATTCTGACCATCTTGCTCGACTACATCCCGCCTCTGGATGCCGTGGTGAGTTGTGACAGTGTCCCAAGGGACTTTGATCACACCATGGTTATTGCGTACCTCTCAAAGGGGATATGCGTAGTTAGAGCATAGAAGGATAAGATCACGACGTTTAAGTTCAAAGACTTCAACCTAGGAGACCGCAAGAACCATAGTATGCCCGCCCCTTATAAATACTTGACCCGGACAAAGGGGAAGAACTAGAAAATAATCCCCTAGTCGTGGACGATGAACCTCACACAATCCACCCTTTTGAATGTAATGAAGATCCCACACTTTGGAAGGCACCAGGAGGTTAACGCATGTGTTAACCTCCTTCTCTCATGCTACCATGGTGGCTACTTATGGCTAGACTGATGTATCACAGTCGATCCAACATTGATCCATAGGATCACTGGATTGAGCATGCAAGGACTCGACCCGTAGGACTTCTATCCAGGGAAGGCCATATATCGCGGCTTAGCACAGATGATCAAGGATACCTATGGTGATGTTGAGAAGGGGATGCGAGGATACAAGGTATCTTCGATCTAGAATGGTGCAGTGTGACTAGTAGGATAATTAATCACAAGAAATCTTGTGAGAAAGAATATACCCACGCAGGTCACAGGGTTTGTCATTGACCTCGCTGGTAAATGCATGGAAGGCCTACAGATGAACTGGGAAAAGTACCTAGTTAATCATCTCGAATTGGATTGTCGTGAAGCACAGGATCAGGGCTACGATTTCCAATTTAGCTGGCTCCTAATCCTCATCACGTTTATTTCTTAGGAGACGCCAGAAGGTGCGACCTTCCTGGACATTGAGCCATTCGAGCCACTTTCTACAAAGTTCACCATGCTCTAGTACTCGAGCGATATGGGAAAACAATGGCACTAAAACATGGTATTTCATACGTATTATATCCAACTGAAGAGGGCTATCAAGGATGAACCTCGCATGACTCCCAACACCCTACAATGGTTCCAACCCCTCATGAAGTTCCATGCAGATCGAATCTTCATTTATATCACTGCGTGAGAAGACAAGCACAAAGAGGAGATGAATTCATACTACAAGCTCAAAGAGTTGGACCTTGAGGAGATAACTAAGGACCAGTTAGCAGACCTCCTTCTCCCTGCTGACCCTACAGAGATGTCTGATCCCGAACTTGATAGCTCGAAGTTCACTCGCAAAGAACATGACACACCTGGAACCAACAAAAGGAAGAATACCGAGGAGTTCTATAACTTGAGCAGTGCATCAAAAAGAACTACTTCAGTATCACCTGGACGAGGGGGTGATGACAAGGTAGAAGAAACAAAGAGAAAATAAGACCAATAGAAGCAAGGT
This sequence comes from Picea glauca, assembly GCA_000966675.3. Taxonomy (NCBI): domain Eukaryota; kingdom Viridiplantae; phylum Streptophyta; class Pinopsida; order Pinales; family Pinaceae; genus Picea; species Picea glauca. The sequence continues at coordinate 65,200 of JZKD02S1347018.1, read as the reverse complement.
GAAGTAACACCGCCTAGGGATCCTGCTGATGCGACTGGCCCCTTGAAGAAAAGGAAGGTTTCTCCCATGAAACCCACTTCCTGAAAGAAATCCATAGAAACCTTGACTAATATGCAGATTGTTCTCATTGTCGATGACTTTGAATTCATCATCACAACTGTGAATGATGCCTCGCAGGAAATCTTGTAGAAACAAGAAGCCAAGAATGAGGATATATACGACAGAATCGAGGTTGAACTCAGAGGGCTATAGAAGGCCCTTCAATCCAGCCGCACAGTATCCACTACACCCCCACCATCATAAGAACGAGAGTTGGAAGATGAACCTACCCAACTCCATAGAATAGCTGATGCGACCGAAACTCGCCTTCGTCGTGTACAGGAAGAAAAGGAACAGGCCACAGTGGCCTTAAAATGAGCTTAGGAAGAAATTATGGAGCAACGCAGTATTGCGCAATAGGCAAAAGATGCCCTTTAAGCCAAGTTTGAAGGAGAGAGAGCACATATATAGTAGGAAAAAGAAAAGTTACTCACAGAGAAGGTTGAAGTAAAAGAAGCAGTCAACAGAGCACTTCGTTCTGTGACGGGCTTGGAATAGAAGGAGGAAGAACCACTAGAGAATCAAGTAGCGCAGCTCACGGAAGCTATCAAACAAATTCAACAAAGAATAGCAGACTTAGAACTCCACATAGTGCTCGACACTCCACAGGATGTGAGGGATCAAAGAGAAGCAATTGCCCAAAGCGCAATTGAAAGAATGAAGGCCCTCGCCATAGAATGTATACAACTAAGTGATCGTAGTGCCCAGACTTATGAGCAACTCAATGAGAATCCAGAACTGAAGGCACTGGAGTTACATCTCTAGGAGGTGAAGAAGCAAGTAGAAACAATACAGGCGCAGTTGAAGCCCCTGTCAGCAGTTGAAAGGATGAAGTGATCGGAAGAACAACACACTAATAGGTCCACACCATTCAGAGCAAAGTCATGGAAGTGACTCAAAGGCTCCAATTAGTCCAGGACTAAGCTTGCCAACTATTCGAGGATATTGAAAGCCGAGGTGCAGAATTGGAACAAGTAGTCACTGCAGTTGAGCAGTGCTTAGAGGGACATGTCAACAAAGTAGTCATCCAAGAGTTCGTCGAGTAGGAGACCCTGGCACAGAAACAGGTCGAAGCAGCTCGAGCCAAGCTCGAAGCTTTTGAGGCACAGCTACTTAGATCAGAGTGACTCGAATGAGTCATTGGTGAGTGTTGGGGGCCTGTTGGCCCTTGACCAAGTTTTGAGGATCCTTGGTCACGTTTGACCTGCTTTTGGGACTTCTACAGACCTACTTTTGGGACTTCGACAGGCTGTCAAAGGTGGAGCGCAAGTCGAAGCAGAGATCGTGGGATCTTGGCCCCTTTTTATGGATTTTTGGGTTTGGGCTTATGTAATGGGTATGGGGATGTTAGCCCATGGGTTTACCTATGTTTAGGCCTTATTTTGTAATGTATAAATAGAAATCTAGGTGATGTAGGAAGTAGTTTGATCTATGTGATTGAAGCGTTGTAAGTTGTGTTAAGTGCTAAGTGCAGTTGGTGATTGTAATTGATTTGTGCATGTTGTGTGAGACTTTCAAGGCTAAGTGCAAGTGACTGTAAAAGGTTGTGTAAGGATCTGTGCCTAGAGATACTCGGGGAAGGAGGCTCTGGCGGAGTGCGCATAGATCTCCTGTCCTATGCGAAGTAGGGTTTTGTGGCTTTGTGCATGTAGAAGATTGAGAGAAGATAATAAAGAAGACAAACAATTGGTGGATGTAGCCCCAGGGTGGGGGTAAACCATGTATATCTTGTGTCTTGATTGCTATGTGCTTTGGTTTTTCTTCTTCTATGTGTTGTGAATGCTTTGTGCTTTATGGTTGTTATCTTGTTTATATGATTAAATTCTTAGTGAGATGTTAGATGATATATGAATCTAATATGGTAGCTTAGTGTTGAATAACATAAATGAATGCTAGATCTAATCTATGTTAGCATGCTTAGTGCTTGAATCTATTGGATCTATATAAATACTGCACTAATCTGTTGTGAGGGTTTAGTCACGTTGTAAACTAAGACTGAATATTGATGAACTGTAATTGCTTAGTGCTTTGTTAAGATGTTACATTCACAAATCTGTGTCCCAGCTAAGGTTGCAGAAACTGGAGTCTTGCAACAACCCCTGCCTCTACCTCGAGTGAGACTTCATCTTTTTTGCAGGTGTTGCCGAAAGGGCCAGTAGTTAGGGTTTTGTTAGTGCATTGTTATAGCATTGAACCTTGGGTCTGCCCTTGTGCCAACACTTGTCATTATCCAACCCTAAAATTTGACTAAGCAGAGAACAAGCCCACTGGACTTCGATGACCATGATGCTTACACTAGAAGGTAATGACAAACTCTTGAAATGGTGTTCAGGTTTGACAATGGTTTGCAGAAATAGGGTTTTTACTTCTGATGGGAATTCTCTATAAATTGTGATCATTTTCTCCTCCTCAAAGGGCTCAGACACTGTGGGGGAGGACACTGGTATACTGAGGGTGTGTTGAAGCGATGGACTATCTATTTCGCATAAAACCTCTGACCCTACTTTATTCAAAATGACTCTTTCTTCCTTAGAATACTGCTCCACACACCAGCTTACGAACTTAGGGAAAGGAAAGACTACTTCTACAATGTAAGGGATAATGGAGGCTTGAGCCGATTTGAGGAAAGGTATGCGCATTCCAACATTGTCTAACAGAATTTATCTGGACACAGAAACAGGCGATACTATTATCTCTGTGTCAAAAATGTCAGAGTCCCTGTCAATTAGGGCTTCTTCTTTAGAGGCAATGTCTTGTTCATTCACGGATAAAATGACAGGATTAGCGGCCATGGTGAAAAATACCTGTTAAGTGGTGAAGAAAATACGAATCTGATCTAACTTTGATATTGAGTTTCAAATATATGGTTTGTGCCAAATTTTGAACATTTGAATGTTCCAAATATCATAAAATAATGTCGGGGAACCTCCTTTTATATATGCTTATCGACATAAAGGGTTGGGGAAAACGGTTTTAGGTAGACCATTTTTTTCCCCGATGTACCTCTAGAGGCACCATGCATCCACAAATGAAACCATTGTAGTTTTCCCCAGCCCACCTTCGAATGATTCATCCCCACGCTACTTCGATCGCCTATATGAGTTTTAGCCGTTGATCTGAATCGCTCTAAGATCTATGGTCCACCGTGCCCCAACAAATTTCGATATCGGGGATTTTAGAAAACGGTTTTGGGTAGACCTATTTTTACCCCAATGTACCTCTAGAGGCTCCACAGATCCATGAACGAAACCATTGTAGTTTTCCCCAGCCTGCCTTCAAATAATTATCTTTCATGCTACTTCATTCTCTGATATGTGCCTTATCTCTTGATACGGGTTGCTTCAAAATTATCGATTCGTCGGGTCCTACCTTTCACACCTCCGCTATATTTGGCCACATTCCACCAGATGAGACCTTATCCTCCAAACTATCAAACTTCCATAGCGATGTGGCTATCCGCTAAGTCTCTGAGACTTGGATCCTGATCTGAAAATTGTTATGGTGATAACATAGGCTCCAACTAGGGATGCTATCCTCTCTGCGAGGTAGCAAAGAACTGCAGACTAAGTGTCTACCCATTGGGCTGTGATCTATTAGTATGGTCTGAATCCGCTGATATTTATTCAAAAAATTAAAATCTACCCAACATAGCTCAGGGCCTTCACCTAGGGCTTCAACTATGCTGCTTTTATTCCAACTTTTCATGCGCAAAGAAAAACACAAACGAATATGTACAATGAATGGCGGGGTGATGATTTTTCAAACAATGTAATTCTTGAGGAACCTTCCATTCACAGGTCCTCCTCCAACGAGCTCTAAATTAATCTCCTGTAAGAAGTAGGCGTTGGTCCCACTGTATGCTACAATTTTGAATGGTCCCAATCATAGGTGATCAAATTTCCCATGTTTCCCCTTATCTTCGTTTTTGGCATCCCATTTTAGTACCTAGACTCCTGGTTCGAAGTCATCCACCTTGGTATGTCTGTCAAAAGCCTCCTTGATATTGTTTGGGGGTAGCTGAGCATTATTGAAGGCCTTTTCCCTGGTCAATTATACACTGATTAGCTCATCATCTCTTCTCTGAATGGCATTTTTTTCTACCTCTTTCTCTTGTAACAGTTTCATTACTAGCAACCCCAAGGTAGTAGGAAAAATTACTTCAGTTCCATAGATGATCTGGAATGGGGAAGTGGCAAAGAATGTTAGCACTCTGTAAATTTTGTCTGGTTGATAGACAAATGACAGAGGTAATCGTTTCAACCTGCTTTAGAGATGAGGCACTAGCCTTCTCAACTCAGAGAGGGCTCTCTCGTGTCACTTGATATTTCTTTAGGAATTGGTGGCTAGATTTGGTTTGTTTTGGAGGTTTTTAATAAAATTGTTGGCAAAGAAGGGGAGGAACACTTAGGGCCATGGAGTCAAAATTCTGAAAGTGAACAAAAACAATGCTCAACTGATAGAACTCTCCAGAGGATAAGGGCTAAATGAGGTAATAAATCTGAGTTATTCTTGAACTTAAATAGAGTGTAGGAATATAAAGAAAGAAAATAACTGCATCAGAACATTACTAAAATAAATTCTAAATTAGTTAAGAAGACAATCACACAGTTTAAATTGCTTAAGACAGGATCATCATAAGATGAATTTTGGGCCTTTAACTATCCAATTTAAACAGAAGAAAATGTAAATGAAATGACAGGTCACAGTAAATACATACGAAGAAGGGAAACAAAGCTCATATCACCACCCTTTTGAATCTTTTCATGGAGACTTCAAAATCTTCTACATTTATATTCAATCCAGCTTCAGAAAATTACAAATAGAGTTTGAAACAACCAAAAGGTTCGTTTGCACTTATGCCAACATTAATTCATTCAAGTATCCTAGTATTTATACAATTAGATTACAATGGATGAAGCTGAGGCGTTTCAGCTTCTAAAACTGATTTTAATAATTTCAACTAACAGTCTCAGTATATGAATCGAATTTCAATGATTAACAAAAACATTACAAAATTGGGGACAAATTTCTATGACTTATCGACTTCCTTTGCACCATCTGTCTCGCTTTGATCTTCTGTCAAATTTGCAAATTTGGCGACATCTAGAGATCATTTACTGGTTCCAGGGAAACTGCATTTTGTCTTACCTAGCCGCACGATTTCCTTCCATGTGAGTCAGAGGGAATTTCGTAATGCATCATCTCTTTAATAAAAATCTCCAAGTCAATGCACGTGGCGTAAGACATAGTCGTTAAGCCAACCTTCATTGTTTTAAATTTCAAAATCTGTAGCCAAATGCTCTACCAGACTTGGGCCTTTTAGACTTTCCTCTATAGCTTCAAATTTGGAATGGTCCATCCTGTGCTGAATGAGGAAAGAATTGTAGTCTTCTTGATTGTATAATGAACCTTTTCCATCCCAAAATGGTGGGAGACCCTTGATAAACAATTGTTCAAATGTATATTTAAACCACTATATACTGTGCTCTATTTTCATAGCTTTGTTCTGGACTGATTTGAGCAGGTTGTGCTTGGCGATGCTCCTCCTAGTCCAAATGATCAACGTAGTTCTTTCCTTTACCCCAATAGTTTGAAGATCGACAGTGGGCACAAAATTTAACAAATCAATAGCATTGTGGGCCCATTCTGAGGGATTCTTAGCTAATACTTCATTAACAACAGTACACCTGCTCCGGGCCATGGCAACCACACTATCTTTGTCATTTATAAAATTTAGATAACCCCTAAATTTAGCAACCTCTGCAGCAATAGCATTCCATATAACATTTTTAGCTCCCTGTAATAGTGTTTTTCCCTTTAACCTTGTTTTCATCTTGCTTACTCTCTCCTTCAAATCTTGATTATCTTTGTGGAGTTGAGACACCTTATCATCTTTCACTTTCATCTCTTTCTTCAACTTTTCTATGACCTCATTGAGGCCCTTGATCTCCCCCATTTTTAAGCTTACATGGGACGTAGTTTGTACCGACCCCTCAGTGATTGATCTAGCCTATGTATTAGTAGGTACGATGACAATCATATCAGATGTTGCTACCAATGCTTATGATCAATTCTCTTTCTCTTTTTCTAACTGAAACATCTTATCTTTGTAATTGAGTGCCTCTTGTCTGAATGTTTCCTTCTCCTATTCTAAAGCAGCCATCTCTGCTGTCTGTGGATGATCTGTGGGGGACATGTTCAACTTTTTCTTTAGGATTTGGATCATCTTATCTTTATCATCCAAAGAAGCCTTTACCCCTTGAGGGCCTTTAGATAATAACCTTTTGACCTGTGTCAACCAAGCTTTGTTGGATGCCTTTTCCTGTTTCAATTGTCCATATAGTTTGATTGCATGTGTTGTAAATCTTGAAACTTTCAGACTTAAACTTAGGTAGTCCATATATAGCATGTCACTAGCATTCCTGTGAAACTTTACCTTGTCTGGGGCACCAATATTCTGATAGTGCATCTTGATTTTGGACACTTTATCATCATCTTCTATTGCTATATTAAATGTCTTTATTTCCACAACTCTGACTGAGAACAGGGGCATTTTATGGTGGGAGATATTCTCTACTTCGGGAAATAGATATTTCATCTCACTATTGGCCATACTTCCTTTTACAACATATTGGTTCATCAAGTCCTCTTTGGATTGATAAACTGCCCCAGGTGTCTTTCAAAATATGTGCTTCTTGTTGTTGAAAACCCTTATGTTCCTTTCACTTTGTGGCATGCTTCTTGTACCAACTTCTTCATTCTTGGTTTCACCTTCCACCATCTCCATGCTCGTTTTCTCTTTGGGTTCTTCTTCTTCCAGGTCAACCACTTGAGAGGGTAATGTAATTTTCATTTTTTGGGCAATATCTTGCTGACTACTGGCACCTAGGGTTTCTAAACTGCTCCTCTTATTGTAAAAACTCATCTTAGGAGATTTGACAACCAACCTAGGGGAAGGTTTCTATGCTGGGTTCTGTTGAGGGTTTGGTTCTGTTTGTTTTATCTGATAATGTTGCAAAGTGACTTCCATATCTACACAGGTTTTTAGATTAGCCAGCTTATCAAATCCTTCAACATGATCATGTTCATAGGGACCCTGTTTGCTCGCCAATATTCTCTTTGATATGATCTGATGAGGATCATATTTCCTCCCTTGCAACTGTGTGAATCCAAATACACTGATTTTGGATTGGATCTGAGGAAAAAAGGACTTGTTATTACCCACAAAGGGTCCTACTATGAAAGGAAATTTTAAGTTAGAAACCTTGTGTGCCTTCAGAAAATGGCTTGTCTCTGAGATGATCCTTTCTCCAATGAACTCCAAAGAAAAGATTATGGGAGTCAAAAATACTAGTAAAAGGTAAGGTCCTTCTTGATAGCCATATACCCAAATCACAGTAGACTATATGAACAACATCCAATCTCCTACCCTGCTCTCTGGATTTGGTTGTAAAGAGATTTTCATTTTCTCTAGAACCCTTGGCAGGTCTAAACCGAAGACAAGACTTTACACCCTGGACATAATATTATTGATGAAAATAAGCATGGTGATCCTTTTACATTCAGTCGAAATAAATGTAGTCTCATGAAATTTGGTTTTCTTAGATTCCAGGAACATTCTTAGCAAGTGCGTTTAGTATATGAAGTGTCTCAATGAATTGAAGTTTACCAGTTGTTGATGCATATTATCAGCTATGAATTTGTCAAAATTGACACAGACCGACTGACCAGAACCTGACATAAAGAAGGTCAACAGGAAACCTAACATGACTTCTACCACAAACTTGTCATTATCCAACCCTAAAATTTGACTAAGCAGAGAACAAGCCCACTGGACTTCGATGACCATGATGCTTACATTGGTAGGCAATGACATACTCTTAGAATGGTGTTCGGGTTTGACAATGGTTTGCAGAAACAAGGTTTTTAATTTTGATGGGCATTCTCTATAAAATGTGATCATTTTCTCCTCCTCAAAGGGCTCAGACATTGTGGGGGAGGAATCTGGTATACTGAGGGTGTGTAGAAGTGATGGACTATCTATTTCACATAAAACCTCTGACCCTACTTTATTCAAAATGACTCTTTCTTCTTGAGAATACCGCTCTACACACCAGCTTACGATCTCAAGGAAAGGAAAGACTACTTCTATGATGTAAGGGAAAATGGAGGCTTGAGCCACTTCGAGGAAAGGTATGCGCTTTCCAACATTATCTAACAAATTTGATCTGGATGCAAAAATGGGCGAGACTGTTATCTTTGTTTCGAAAACATCGGAGTCCTTGTCAATTAGGGCTTCTTCTCTAGAGGCGATGTCTTGTTCATTCACGGAGAAAATGACAAGATTATCAGCCATGGTGAAAAATACCTGTTAAGTGGTGAAGAAAACACGAATCTCATCCAACTTTGAGCTTGAGTTTCGAATAGATGGTTTGCGCCAAATTTTGAATGTTTGAATGTTCCAAAATATCATAAAATAATGTCGGGGACCCTCCTTTTATATGTGCCTATCGACATCGGGATTGGAGAAAACAGTTTTAGGTAGACTGCTTTTTTCCCCGATATACCTCTAGAGGGGCCACACGTCCACGAACGAAACCATTATAGTTTTCCCTAGCCTACCTTCAAATGATTAATCCCCACGCTACCTCGATCACTGATATGAGTTTCAACCATTGATCTGGATCACTCTAATATCTACAGTCCACCGTGCCCCAGCAACTTTTGATATCAGGGATTTAAGAAAGCGGTTTTAGGTAGACCGCTTTTCACCCTGATGTACCTCTAGAGGCACCACGCGTCCACGAACGAAATCATTGTAGTTTTCCTTGGCCCGCATTTGAATTATTATCTTCCACATTGCTTCATTCTTCGATATGTACCTTATCCATTGATTCGGGCTGCTTCAAAATCGATGGTTCATCGAGTCCTACCTTTCACGCCTCCACTATATTTGTCCACATGCCTCTATATGAGACCTTATCCTCCAAAATGTCACACTTCCATAGCGATGTGGCTCTTCACTAAGTCTTTGAGACTTGGATCTTGATCTGAAAATTGTTATGGTGAGAACACACTCGATTGTTACTGCTCCCATTCTTTGGAATACCTGAAACAAAACCTGTGCCACCTAGATCTTGGTTTGATACCGCAGTCGGACCACCTTCTGTAGGAGTCTGAGATGGATTATAGATAATATCAACACGACCTGAGTATGTTTTCTTTGGAATACATAAAGGAGATAACTTTGGAAGCATCTTATCCAAGGGTATTAAAGGATCAACTAAATTCCTTTGACCAACCTTTATTTCACAGAGTTCATCTACAATATTGAAGATACCCTCTCGGTCACATTCCTCCTCGTCTGATGCATCCAGTAGGCCATTGACCTCATACTCCATCCTATAAGCTTGCCAACTTAACAAAGCTCTGCCAGCTCTAAGCCTTCAGTCATATCACATTCTATGGATCCTTGCCTCCAATACACCCCGAAACTTAGGTAATAAAGGCTATTAAAGGATGCCATCTTATCACATAGGTAAGATGCAATTTTATACAAATAAATGATCCATGGACCCCCCAATGGTGTATTCTAAGAAGACACCTTCAAAGTGATAACCAATCACTAAAAATGGCTAACTGCCAACCCAATACAACCATCCCCCATCCCAAGGTTCCCCCAAGAAAACAGGCTAAGAAAAACACCAAAAATAATAGAGACCAATTACTATAAATGGTAATCCACCATGATAGAAAGCATACCAAGAACCATTTCCTGCTAAATCAGGTATTCCGCCAAAAACTATTCAAAAAAAACCCTGAGTAGAGCCAATGTTAGCCAATTAAAAGATAAGTATTCTAATAATTTTTCATCATATTTGAATATGTCTTCTATGAGAAAGAGTTGAATCTAAATTTGATTTGTTCTAATGAATTTGAATTTGCTTAATGAAGAATCATAAACATTCTTTGCATATACTTAATATGGTGAATTCATTTCATTTCAATTGAACTTTGAGGATTTTTTATGTTTTTTTTTATATATTAATAAAATAAAACAAGGAAAACAAATAATAAGGGATACAAAGTATGACATCATTACCTTTTCATACTTAAAAAGTAGTTAGGATGTAGATGGAATTAAATTAGAACATTAGTAAATGACTTGGGTACGACCTATGGTGCAACTTGAAATATTTGTTAGATCTATTTATGACCATACAAACATATTTGAGCACATAGGGATATGCAATACAGGGCATTGTTGTCAAGCCAAAAATATTAATGTGTATAGGTCCAAATACTTGGGATTAATGGCTAGTAGAGGTATGATATATACCAACCTAAGGAGAATATCATCACGTTTAATGCAAGCATTGGATCCTTTGAGAGAAGGAAAGGTAGTCAATAAATGAAGGTTTTAGAGCATGAAAGACATAATCTTTGCATAAGTATGATAGAGAGACTCTACCAAAATGAAGAGGGAATATAACTCATGCTTGAGATGGATTAACTGTAATGTCCCTAATCTGGAACCCTTTGTAATTATACATATAGGATGGTGATTTGATTCATACCAAGTGTAAATGTATGAACATTTAGGCTGGTGAGTTGTTGTCACTAAGTTTTGGTGTTGCACACACCTGGGTAAGTGCATGGAGAGTTGTTATCAAGATAGGGGTCACACTTGTCATAGTGTTGTGTGCACCTGGGTAAGTGCACATATTGCACCATGTTGCATGCACTTGGGTAAGTGAAAGGTAATGACCTAGATGTGTGTATACTTAATATGTGTGTGTGTGTGTGTGTGTGTGCATATATATATAGTTGTATATGTTTTGAGGTAAGAGATCATATGTCATTATGAGGCTGGTGAGCTTGGATGTAGATAGGTCAGTATTTCTATCCATGTAATTATACTTCATTATTAATATAATATTGCATCATTCCACGCAAACCTCCTAAAAAAAAGAGAGATGGGGCACTGACTTCATCAAAAAAAGGGAAAAGGGGGGAATATTTTAATAATATTTATGAAAAGAGTATGTTGTGGATATGTTTTTATCCTAAGATCCTGAGGGTAGGGAATGAGTCACCAAGTAGCTTAAAGCTACTTCTAAAGGAGACAATTGTCAATTGGAAGGCATGCAATATATATTGTTGGCCTTAGTGTATTTTGGGTATTATTATTATTATTATTTCATTATTATGGATGTTTTAGGATCTTGTGAGTAGAAGGGGGTCAGACTGTATGGAAAATATGAATATTACCTTATTTGCAAAGAGAAGTTTGTAAGGAGTTGTGGTGTTGTAATCTGATTTTACTGTCGAGGAGATGGGTTGATAGACTGTGAGTAGTTTCACTAGGTGAGAGATTGTCTACTGAGAAGTGGTTGTCATACCTGAAAGCATACTCTCCAGGTGAGAGTATTGTTACCTAGTGGGATAAGCATTAGTCATAGGGATCGAAGAATTCTTGTCCGACCTGTTATTGGTAAACCTGGGAAGCGAAGTGGAGAAAACAAAGGAATATTGAGAAGAGAAAGGGTGCACTTCATTCGGTGTGATTGGTGCATGGGTAATGATGGATTGTGGGCTAGTTGCAACAATGGGCACTTAGGACTGAGAAATTATTTTGAGAATTAGACTGTATCTTGTCACTAGGAACCCCTTTTTCCCTGGTGGAGTTAAGCCCCAGCTCGAGGGTGACCTAATGTTGAAATCCTATGAGAAACAAAGTCTATAGATGGGAGGAATGTATGATTTATGCACGCAGTTGGAGAATTTATAAAATACAATTGTTATTTATGTGTTGTCTTTTTATTTTGTTCTTGTTTATCTATGTTTTACATGGGTTAATTCTTGTATGTTGTTGCATATAACTATTTTTTTTTTATTTTGTTTAATGTTGCTTGCACATGTAAGTATGGTGCTTATAGGATGTATTTGTAGTTTTGCATGGATATGACCAATGCGGATAGTATTTCCTATTAAGTTAACCTTGTTTTTTGGTTATGAGTCATCAAGAAAAGTATTAAGTGGCCAGGTGTGTAGAATTGCATCATGTGTGCATCAAGAAGCTGGAATTTCTATGTGTGGACAGTGAATTAGATTCCATGCACAAGGAAATCGGAGTTGGTGCAAGATGCCAAGATGGTTGTGGAAATGATAGTGTCGTGTGATCAATATGTTGGTGTGTGCAATTATTTAAGTTTATTCCAATGTTATAATTTGTGTGGCACAACTCATGCTTGGGATGAGTGTGTTACTTCTAGTTAAACTACACAGACTTGAGTGTAAAGTAGAATTTGCGCAGTGAAATTTTAGTGTAACATTGTTCAGTAGTATGTTGGGATGTTGCATATTGTTTGAATCAAAGCTATAAAAGTTGAGGTTGTGTGATGTGGCTCAGCCTAGGGTGGTCCAGGACATTACATTGTGTTATCAAAGAAATTGCCTCAACACTGGACTTGTATGGGCCATATACTAGCATGAATAGATGTGTGAGCTAAGAATTGGTGTCGTGCAGTGAAGAGTTAGTTTGCACAGAAAACCATTATTGCATGGTATAGAGTGGTAATGCATGGGTGTGCGAACTAGAGTTGGGAATGTTAAAATCATCTAAGAAATCCAAGGGAAGGATTATGAAAAAATGGTGCAAGGTTTTTATGTAGTTGTTGCATGAAATCATCTAATAAATATTAATTGCCTGAAAATTTTGCAGAATTATCAGGAAATAGAGTAGGACAAAGTCATTGAAGAAGGTTAAAATCATGGCATATGCGTAGAGGAATTACATTCCTGATGACAAATTCAAAGATTTGTATGTTGGCTTGGGTGCTGATGGTACCCAATCCAAGTAGTACAACATAAATTTGGTAGAAACCATTAAAGGACTATAGAAATATATCCAGAGCTATAAAGATGATAATGAAAGGATTATGAGAGCCAAGAAGCAACAATATAACTTCAATTTCAAATTGATGTAGAGCCTGGACATAATATAAAACAAAATGGATAAGGAAACAAAATCGAGTAGATAAAGAATTCGCGGGTCTCATCAAGAGAAAACAAGAGAAGAAAGAAGTGTCGGTAAGCATTCTTTCAGGAAAGTGTGCAGTAGCTCAATTCCATCTCCTATTAGAAAGCATACAATAAGGACTAGGGTGGACACGCTACAGGGGGAATTAATAATATCAAGCCTCCTAGCTTTGATGGTGAGCACAAGAAGGATGAATATGTGGACACCTAGTTCGGTATGATGAAATACTTCCAGCTGCATAACTATTTTGCACAGGAAGAAAGGATATTTGTTATATATTAGTTAAAAGGAAAGGCATCAATGTGGTGGGATCAATATGTGAAAGTGAAACACATTGATGAGAATAAAGTGACTTGGAGAGAGTTCAATAGGTATTTCCAAAAGAAATACTTAACCAAGCAATATTATGACAAGAAAATGAAGGATTTATTTGAACTCAAGCTCGAGAGCATGACAATAGATGAGTATGAAACAAAATTCTTAGATATTATGAATTATATTGAATTCATCGAGGATGAACATGTGAAGATTTAGAGGTAATTGAATGGTTTTCCCTCATTTATCAATGAAAATATACAATATGATGACCCTAAGATGTTGGAATAAACCATAAGGTGTGCTAAGTGTCTTTATGAGAAGAAAAGGGGAAGACTGAATTTACAAAAGGCTTTGGAATACAAGATGAAAACTAAGGTGGAATAGAGAAATAAGGGAGCTAAGACACTATTTTTTAGAAATATTATGCAATGAAAGACAATTCTCTAAGATCCCATAATGTCAGAAACAATGGGAAAAAAGTCATGGAAACAACCTATGCAGTGTTAGGGTTGTGGAAAAAATCATATGCGTAGAGATTTCCCTCAAAGAGGTGATAAAGAGAGGACTACACACAATGTACACCAATTTGCAATAGTGGAGGACATGGGTATAAATGTGGAAAGGATTTATTTCACAATGGATAATAAGAAGGATGAGTTTTTGTCGCACATAATCGAGGTGGAAGATAAGATTAACGACCAACCTATTGCTATTTTAATTGATTCAGAGGATAGTCATAGTCATATAGATCCTAAGATGGTGGAAATATTCTAATTTCCATGAATAAAGATTGGAAAACCTTAGTCGGTGCAGTTATCTATAAGAGCAAAAAGGAAAATCAATGAGATGGATATGACATGTCTAATGGAGATGAATGGAATGCACACAAGGATGATTTGAATATTATACCTTTGGGTTCATATGATCACGTCATTGGTATGAATTAGTTGGACGAGAACCATGTTTTTGGGTAGCACCTAGCATGTAGTTAGAGGCATATTCTAGGCCAAACCAAATATGTACTACTCAGTTATACCTTTCCAACGGTGTATCGAGCACCCCAAAAGGAGATCGTATGAAAAATTTAGGCCCTCGGGAATTTGATGTATCAACTACCCCCATCGAGGCTCACAAACCTTTTGGAATTTCATCTCTCGAGGTTAGGGTTTTGGATGTTTATGGTTTTCTCATTGATGTTTTATATTAAAAAGGCATTTGGAGCCTCATTGTACTCAGCTCCTTACAAATGAGTGTAGATGTCACATATCTTCTTAGAGATAAGTTGCGATCATTCGAGCAAGTTTGTTTCAATCTACATTTTTACAGTTTCAACATTTTCTCTTTATTAATATAAGTCAAATTTTATTGTATCTCTATGTATTACTTTGATATACATTTGTATTTCATTTCGTTCCATTTATAAATATGGATTAGTGGTATTAGAGCGGTCTTCTCTTTATTTGTTTCTCATTGCATGTCCCCAATGAGGTCAGGGCACAAGGAGTTTGGAATCAAAGTAGTTGAGCCCTTGCAAGACTGTCCTCGTCAATCATGACAACCTCCCATGGCGGAAGAAAAAAGAGACGATGGTGTAGGAGATCCTTTTAAACTATTTCTCAGGGAATCCCTTGAACGACAAAGGAACAAGATGATGAATAAAATTGCATAGATCCTTTGACGATTGCCAATAGGAGACACATCTTCATCAAGCAGATACTTGGGATGCACCTCCCCCTTCAAGGTACAAGTCCATTTTGATATACCCTTATTTGAAGGCCAGATAGATGCTGATGTTGTAGATAAATGGTTGAATCTACTAGAAGGGTATTTTTCAGACCATAATTTTTCCAATAGAGAAAAGATTACCTTTGTGCTCTTTAAGGTTGTCCCCCATGTCAAGGATTGGTGGGAGACTTATTGTGAGAAAAAGGACATTGATGAATATGAAATATTTTTGGTCACACCCACTTGGGATTCTTTTAGGGATGCTATTAAGGAACAATACTACCCTTTTGGAAGCTACAATGACCAATATATGAAATGGACCACACTGCGTCAGAAAAGGGACTAGACAGTAACATAGCTCACAAATATATTCCATACCTTACGCACCAAGTTCGGTATCAAATACTTCAAACGACATCTAGAGCTAAATTAATGCAATTTTATTCATAGATATATCCAAACATAAATGGAGTTTCCATACATCTCATCATTGGGCGTAGCTGATCGATATGCTGTCAAAATTGAGAAGAAATTTAAACAAAAGAAGCAAGAGTTTGGATCTTCAAATTCGTCACAGTAGAGGCAGGGTAAAGGTGGCCCCAACCCACAAAACAAAGGACAAAGAAAGGATGGACCCACTTAGGACAACCATTCCAATCCGTAAACAAAGAAGGATAATGAGAAGATAAAGAAAGACACTGGGAAGTGGTGTGAATTGCACAAAATCCTCTGGCATAACACCAATGAATGTCACTCGAAGAAATTGTTGGTGGCCAAGCTGAAAGACTCAAATTTAGAGGCAGTTTCTGAATCTGAATCAGATCCATACAAGAGGAAGTGGATAATCGATGTAGAACCTAGTGCCACTGTTGCTACCACCAAAGTCCATCCAAGTGAACCAGAAAAACTAGAGGAAGGTGAACGCATTTTTCACTCGCATATGTGGGTGAAGAGTGCTCCACTACATTTAATTTTCCATAGCATAAATCAAAAGAACCTGATATCAACAGAGTTTTTCAAGCGTTTGAACCTACTGAAGACACCCAAACCACAACCCTACACCATTGGGTGGCTCCTCCAAGGAAGAGATCTTCGCGTCATCCAACAATGTTGTTTTCCCTACGACATCAAGCCCTTCAAGGATGAGGTATTGTGTGATATTACCCCCCTTGAAGTTTGTGATGTTCTTTTATGCCAACCATACTTGTGGAAATGACATGTTGTAAATGAATCTATACCTCACAGTGTTATTATTACGTTTGATATAAAATTTTACAGGATACCAGAGATAGCTCCGCCTACCTCCATTTCTTTGATCTCTGCTAAGTAATCTAGGAAGGTCATTTCCCAGACCGGGAAAATTTTCTTCTTCATGGTTTTCTCTCAAAGTGAAAAAAGGTCATAGCCACATCCATGGCCTCTACACAGGGCCTCTCCATGCAACAAAATCAAGTGGACAAGATCATGGAATAATATAAAGACATCTTCTCCTCACCCATCGAGGTAGCGTTGCACTTTCAGTTCAATCATTCAATCGATCTAACCATAGGTGCATCTCTACTCAATGGGCCAGCCTATCACCACTCTCGAAGATGAGGAAATCAAGTGACTAGTCTAAGAGTTTCTTCAAAAGGGTCACATCTGAACCATATCCTCACCTTGCGGGAGCCTAATTGTACTCATGCAGAAGATATATGGGACTTTGTGACTCTGCATTGATTATAGGGCCCTAAAAAAAATCATAGTTAGGAATTGGTACCCAATTCCCCGAATTGATGACCTTCTTGACTAACTCAATCGATCCAAGTTTTTTAGTAATATTGACCTGAGGTATGGCTAACACCAGGTCCTAATAGAATATACTAATGTATGGAAGACTACTTTCAAGGCCAAAGAAAGTATTTTCAACTAGTTATTCATGCCCTTTGGTTTGACCAATTCTTTTTTGGTGGTATATTTTGATGATATCCTCATCTTCAACAAGAATTGGGCAGAACAATTGCAACTAATTCAATAAGTCCTTCAAAATTTGAAACAACACAAGCTATATGCTAACTTGGAAAAATGCTCCTTTGGCATGAAAAGGTCCAATACCTGGGCTACATTGTTGATGATCATGGTGTGCATGTGGATCCATCTAATATCTAAGTCATTCATGACTGGCCAACCCCAACTACACTAACCGAGCTTCGATGTTTCTTAGGACTTGCCAAATTCTATCAAAGGTTCATTTTTGGATTATACCATATTGCATGGGCACTCAGCCAAGTGACCATGGGTGGTGGAAAAGAAACATTAATGTGGGGGAAGTCACAACAACAAACGTTCAATGATATGAAAAATCACATTTTCTCAGGTCTAGTACTCTCCTTACCCAATCTGTAGAAACCTTTTGAGATTGATACCAATGCCTCATACTATGTCATGGGAACATTTCTCAGTAAGAACAATAATCCAATGGAATATCATAGTGAGACACTATCAAATGGCATTCGTAAGTACCCCACCTATGACAAAGAAATGTATTTGAATGTACAAGCCTTTCGACAATGGAAGCACTACATTCTATGAAAGGAGACAATCATCCACATTGATAACAAGCCTCTGTAGTTCATGTAGAGACAAGGAAAATTGTAGAATAATTTCCATCAAAAGTGATCCACATACTTGGAGCAGTATCATATCAACATCAAATATAAGACAAGATGCATCAATCATGTAGTTGATTTCCTCAGTCGACCTCCAATTGAAGCCTTAACCATGGTGCTCCACTCCTGTTGCCATGAAGCATTTGAGTGGCCCAAAATATAAAAGAGCGATTCTAACTTTGCTACCACTTACCAGATGTTGGGAACAGGTGTGACTGTCACTGACTTTCATCTTCAGGATGGATTGTTATTCCATCTGTACCACCTCTATATTCCTTTAAGTGAGCATGCGAGGATGATTTGGGAAGCTCACTACAATCAGATGGCAGGACATTTTGGCATGGAAAATACCATGGCGGTACTAAAAAAGCATTTATGTTGACCAAAATTGCACCAGGATGTCAGCAAGTATATCAGGTCATGAAATGCCTGTGCCATTACCAACTAGCCACTAAGAAAAAAGACAAGTACACCCCTCCTCCTACTCCTGACAGGCCATGAGAATCCATTTTGATGTACTACATGTCAGGAATTCCTTCAACCAAGCATGGAAATGATTGTGTTTTTTTGTTGGTTGATCATTTTTCTAAGATGGCCATCCTAACATCCTGCAAGAATAATATCACAGTGGAGGCCACTACCAAGATCTTTTTCGAATGATTGTGGGTACACTTTGGGATACCACAGACCATCATATCATATTGGGAAAAAAGGTTCCTAAGAACATTTTAGTCCAGCCTCTAGTCACTGGTGGACACCAATCTCACCAAATCCATCACCTTCCACCCCAAAACTGATAGACAAACAAAGGTTGTCAACATAATGATCATGCATATCTTGGACACGTACAACTTCAAAAATATGTGCACACGGGATGAGAGTATTCCCTATTTTCAACATAGCTACAATAGATCCCTTCATAGCTCGACTGGCCACAGTCCCTTTCAGGTGGGGTTGGGATTTCAACCATTGGGTCCCATTGATGTCATGTTGCCCCTTGAATACATATAGGAGGAATCATCCCATGGTTAATTTGAGGCTGAAAAAACCACCAAGTTTATTGAAAGGATTCAACACATCAATTTTATTGAAAGGATTCAACACATATGGAAACAGGTATATGATATTTTACAAAAATCCAATGCTAAGTACAAACAACAGCATGATCAACACCATGTGCCTCACAAATGTTAGGTGGGATACAAGGTCTGGCTGCATTTGCAGAAAGAGTGCCTTATAGGACCCTATCATAATACACATCCACTTTTCTATGGACCTAACACCATCACCAAGGAAATGAGTGACAATGGTTTTGAGCTAAGTATTCCCCCCTTCCTTTGCTTTCTCCTAGTGTTCAATGTGGACCTCCTTCGACCATACTTCCCACGATTATTGGAAACATGAGAGATCACAGATAAATTTACACTGATAGATCTCAACCTTGACTACATGGAATAAGTATCCATTGATCATATTAGGGACACTTAAATCAAGGGAACTCTCCAATAGAGGATCCAACTTTATCGGTTTGTCAGAGCAGGGCAACTCCTACACCAAGGCAAGTGGCTCACCCGGGTCCAAGTTCAACAGAAGTTTCCCCATATGATGGGGGCGATCAATGAAATAGAGACCATTTCTTCCTAAGGGAGAAGGATTAATCTAGGTGTATATCGGTTTCCACCCACCTATTCCACTTGGTCAAAGCACAACTTCCATTTTGGAATTTGTTTTACAATTTTTTGGGTCCCAAACTTCTAGGGTCATTTTGAGTCCCTAAAAGACATTTTTTTGGCTCGATAGAACCTATCATGTAGGTTGAGTGAGATTTTAGGATGAACATAATATGTACTCATTGAATATACCTTTCCAATGGTATATAGAGCACCCAAAACGAAAATCACATGAAAAAGTTACGCCCTCGAGAAGTTGATGTATCAACTAACCCCATCGGGGCCCACAAAACTTTTGGCATTTCATCTCTCGGGTTAGGGTTTTGTATGTTTATGGTTTTCTCATTTATGTTTTATGTTAAAAGGTCCTTTCTAGCCTCATTTTACTCATATTCTTGTGAATGTGCGTATCCATCACATCTCTTCTCAGAGATACGTTGCCACCATTCAAGCAAGTTTGTTTTAGTCTGCATTTTTACAGTTTCAGCAGTTTCTCTTTATTAATAGAAGTCAAGTTTTATTGTATCTCTATGTATTAATTTTCTATACATATGTACTTCATTTCTTTCCATTTATAAATACAAATCAATTAAGAAACATTATTCTATTACTAAAGCTACCCATTTTATTCCAGTGAAGTCAAAGCACAAGGCAACCAACATTGTTGAGATATAGATGCGTGAAGTTTTTAAGTTGCATGGTATACCTAAGACAATTTTGTCTGATAGATATTCCAAGTTCACTTCAAATTTTTGTAAAGGGATATTCAAAGGATTTGGGACATGTTTCAACTTTAGCATAGCATATCACCCTAAGTCAAATGGAAAAACAAAGAGGGTAAATCAAGTGATAGAAGATATGTTGAGGATGTATGTGATGGATAAGCCATAAAAAATGTGAAGACTACCTTCATTTGGTGGATTTTTCATACAACAATGAGTATCAATCATCTTTAAAGAGGTTTTCATGAAGAAAAAATAGCCTCGCACTTGATTGTATATTGACAATGAGGACTAAGAGTAAGTAGGGAGATATCCTCTTAAACCTCTATATATTGTTGAAATGTTTTAGTTAAATTAAAGAATAAAAAATTGTTCAAGAATAAAAATTGTACTAAAGAGTAAACATGAAAGTAGACAATGATTTAGACTCTTTCTACACTTAATGAAGAAAACATAAATGAAGAGTATTTTTGAGGTATTGGAGAGTAGAGAAGGAGGTGTATTTAGATGTTATATGGGGTAGTAGAGCGTGAAAATTGTTCTAACAAACACCGATTAAAGACCTCAATAATGAATTTCTCAATTGATCCTGGAATCATTCGAAAATGGGAAGAGTGACTTGGGAGTCTTGAATTTGTTTCATTTTCCTTGGTGGTCTCATATCCCAATGAGTGTGTGGCATTCACAAAATATTGCCAATGGTTGGGAGGATAATTTCTCACACCCAATTAGTTAACTTTGTACTTGGATTGTGAATAACATATGTTATTTTCCTTCTTCTCCTTCGTTATGAAATCATTCTTTTATGCTAAATAATATAAAGTTATATGGGGTAGTAGAGTGTGAAAATTGTTCTAACTAACACCGATTAAAGAACTCAATAATGAATTTCTCAGTTGATCCTAGAATCATTCGAAAATGGGAAGAGTGACTTGGGAGTCTTGAATTTGTTTCATTTTCCTTGGTGGTCTCATATCCCAACAAGTGTGTGGCATTCACAAAATATTGCCAATAGTTGGGAGGATAATTTCTCACACCCAATTAGTTAACTTAGTACTTGGATTATGAATAACATATGTTATTTTCCTTCTTCTCCTTCCTTATGAAATCATTCTTTTATGCTAAATAATATAATGATCAAGAGAAATTGCTATGAACTTCCTGTAGATGTTCATGAGTATAATGGTTGTTTATAATTAACTAGTTTGAAATATGGGCATGGGGATACATTGGGAAAGCATGTAGATTAAGTGTAAGATTAAGTGTTTGACAAAAGAATGGTAGATGTTCATGAGTATAATGGTTGTTTATAATTAACTAGTTTGAAATATGGGCATGGGGATACATTGGGAAAGCATGTAGATTAAGTGTTTGACAAAAGAATGGCATTGAGGAATGGGTCCTTTGTTCTCTTAAGATTATCATTTGGAAATTATGGTATCTAAGAATCAATTTATTAAGTTGTTAAGAAGTCTAGTTTCAAAAATTGGAATTTTGAAAACCTATCTCATGTAGATGCATACCATATTTCCTAGTGGTTTTTTTTTGAATGTTTTGGGATTATTTCTTTGAAATGAATCCTCATTTAGTGGTTTACTTTGAAATATCTCTTGTATCCTTGATTCCAAAGTTTTCTAAGAAAATTAGGAAATACCCACTGCTTTTATGAAGGATTGTGGCATGATACACGATGGTTGTCCATGGGAAATTCATGATCAACCCACATGTAAGCTAGTTTCCCATAGAGGACTCATGGGTAGTTCCTATAGTGGTTTTCATGGCTCTCTTTTGGGAACATTTTGGGTTTTAATGATGCAATTGATGGTCTAAATGGGTAGTAGTTGTAGAGTGTGATAAAGAACACTTATAGATTATGGCAATGATTTCAAATGATTATATTTAACGCGCTTTAACTCTCTTTGTTACTTGCATTGGCCTCCTTCAGGAAATGATGTGATCGATTTTCCCAATGATGTGAACCATTTTTCCCATACCCTCGATAACAAGTGTATGTTGTGCATAAATTATTTTGTAACAAATGTGAATGATTATAAAGGATGCTAAAAGGTGTTTACCTTTTCCATATGATACTTTATATCATGATTTGGTATCCAGCTTAGTTGTGCTTACCTTAAGATCTCTTATTTTCTCATCATTTATACTTCTGTTTGAATTCTTTTGGGTCGATTAACGGCATTAGTAGGCATCCTCAAAAGATCTCAGACCAAACAATATGCACTCGGCCTCGCACACACAGGTTTCGACCTTTCTTCGTATCTTAGCTTCAATTATGTTCGTGTGCTTCCTTGGTTCAATTGATGGAACACTATAAATATACAATGTGTACGTGGTTTCTTGGAACGCAGGTTTCTATACAGAGGTATGGCGTGTCATGGGGAGCACGGGATTTCAGGTTTTTTTTTTTTTTTTCCCTTAAACAAGTTAGTATCCCTAAACTTCGCTACATTTCCTTTTCATATTCGGAAATAACTATCTAAAGTTTCTCAGGAACTAATAGTTTAAACTGAATTTTCGCTGGCAGAGTGCTGGGGAGTATTAGTATCTTTGTTTTAAATTCTTCTTTCGTGCACTTAAAACATTCTCTTCTTTTTGTTTTCTGCTTAGTCAACCGCCATCCATGAATCCAGGAATTTATGGCGCATACTTATTGCTGGGTATGCAAATTGCTCTAGTGCACTATGTATTGTGCTCGGATTCAGGAAGAATTTCTAGATTTTTAGGGTTTATGAATTCGTGAAGCAGAGGAAATCAACTTAATCATATCATCCAATTCTTATGCACTTTCTTTGATTTTAATGTAAATGTTTTTCTTTATAGTAACATAGAGGAAGTGCACTGAAACCCATTTCTGTTGAAATGAATGCATCATTTCTACATCCATGAAATGGGTGTTTGTTGCATGGTTGTGTGTGCTGTTAATGGAAATCCTCAAACCAATACATTCATGTTTTTGCAGGGCAATGGTATTTAGAATAATATAAAACAAGGGTAGTGAATTTCAATGGAAAGGTATTCCCAAGACAGGAAGAAGAAATAAAAAATCTACACATATGAAGCTCCCTGGAAAATATATGGCATGAAATGGTATGTGAGGAAAGATAAGAAATTTCGTCTTGGGATTGGTATCTTCCTGGAGGAGTATAACAACAAGAGTAAAAATCATTGAGCTGGATGAGGAATATGGGGAACTGAAGAGTGATCCGGCTTTCTTTTGACCATCCATATCCCACTACTAAGATCATGTTTGTTCCTATCATGCTTTTTGTTAAACCTTTATGTTTAGAATTTACACCATTAAACTTTTTTTGGGATGTTTTGTATAATGAACTAGTTGTAATGTACAACTATATGCTAAATATAGCTCTATTTTTTACTTTTGTTCTACAAATTTTGAGCCAAAATTTTGATTTAATCTTGCTACTAGCATTACTATGAATCCCAAAAAGTCACATAATACCTCTTATCTTCAAGAATGTTTTTAATTTGGAGTGTGATATCCTTCAATATCTATCTTTTCTTCTGCTATTCATAGTTCAGCCGACCTAACAGCTCTTTGATTCTTCCATCATAATTAGCGTTCTTCATTGCAAGCAAGAAGATGCTTTTGTGATAAGCATAGGTTTCCTTAAATCTGTGAAGAACAACTCTCTATCTCTAGAAGGACTTTTGTTTTTCTTTCTTTCTTTATCAGTACAGTGCAACTCCTTGCAATCAACCTTTGAACTGGCCCATTTTTTTGTAGCTATCAGTTTCTCCGTAAGAATCACAAGTTGCTTAAAAGTGAATAGATGATCACATCCATTCAAGCTATCATAGAGGGTCAATAGCTCTGGTAGTTCTTGATCTTCTCTTCTCTTATTTTTCATCTGACCTACGTCCACGACCATATCTTCTATGTATGACTTTTGATGATAATAACCATGTCTGCGATAGTGGCTAGGGTTGGTATTTTTGGTATTTTTAAACCAATTCGAGTGGTCTATTTCTTGGTATATTGGGCCCATGGTTGGAATTTGATAATAAAGATCACTTGTAAATTTGATGGTTTTAATAGTATTTTAAAAACGTATTTGACATGATTCCTTATATTAATGACAAGTAATCTCACTGTATTGACAGTCAAAATTTCACGTGAGGACAATATGACGAACAATTTGGCCATCACACTCTATCCTTGATTCAATGCATCTTGGAATTTCTAGTGCTCAGGATTCAGAGAGAAACGATATCAAAGGTGCGATTTGTTGCTGTATTGGTTCTTCTGTGTTTTGAACATGCTCCTCAAACTTAAAGTGTTCTTGCACTTCTAAATAGGTTCATGTAACCCATTTTTACGACATCTTTGCAGTTGTCTGGATATTCGTCATTAGTGGGACACCTTGGAGACTCAGTTGTTGCGGTGCTAGTCCCACTGTTCGACTATGCCTTGCAGCCCACTCTACCCATAAGCTTTTACTATTTTTTCACCTTCAATTGACAATTATATTATCCATGTTAATAGGGATAAAATTTAAATTATCCATGTTAATAGGGCTATATTTTGATGGGAAAAATAAGTTCCATGAGATATTTTTCAAAAATCGATTCTCAGTAATTAGAGATGGTTAAATTGGTTTTAAAAGTATTTTTTAGTAACTAATTTTTTAAAATTGTTATTTTATGTGATATTAATTTAAAATATTTACATTTTTCCAAACTTACATATACTTATTTTATTAGATATTTTTCTATGTGGCCTTAACTTTTTTTCTATTCATTCTATTTGAATTAGAAATTTTTTCCCATTCATTCTATTTGAATTTGAATTTAGAAAGAGTTTAGGTTTCTTGGGTCTTCATTAAGATTTGGATGTGTTGTGAGTGTTTGTGTATAATAAGAAATTTGGGAAAGATTTAGGTTCCTTGGGTCTTCATTAAGATTTTGATGTGTTGTGAGTGTTTGTGTATAATAAGAAATTTGAGCTTGTACTTATGAGAAACAGATTTGGATTTGGTTTGTATTATGATTTATTATTATCATTTTATTTTTTTTGAGAATCAAGAGAGTCGAATCAATCAAGTTAGTCTTTAGGGTTCATCATCATCATTTTTCTATTATGATTATTGGAATCTCATTTAAGGGAGGCTATCTTTCTAGACTTATCACAAGGGGCCAACATGTCACTGATGGAAATTGAACTTAAGTGGGGAGGACAACAAACACTATGCACAACCACCTAAGCTATAAACCTTACACCAATTCTTACAATGCATACGATGGATTTCTAACAACAATAAACGTATTTAATAATAGTTTGTTAGTGGCTTTTGCATACCCAACGACGGAGTTTTATCTAGCTTTAATAATTTATGTCGGTGGTATAAACCTTGTTGTTGTCTTCAAGTTTTATCAACATTTACTAGTAAGTTCCCAAACATTTTCTTCGGAGTCCTATCAGCATTAATTGGACTTTAAAAGTCGTGTGTGTGTGACACTATATTATGTGTCATTTCAATTGACTCCTTACCTATGGACATGGTGAACATAGTGGTCAGAGGAAAAGTTGTGCTCCCTCTCGTTTGAGTTGAGTTGAATGGAACATGGTGAATGGGAGCGGATATTCTAGGTAAAATCATTGTCAAGCTTGCAAGCAAGTAGATTTGTAAGTGCACATCAACCTATGATGTTTGTTTCATCATTATAATTGTTTCTTTTTACCCATGGATCTACTAGATTTGTTTAATTATTTTTCTTGCTTTTTTTCATTATGTTTGATGCAAATATTTGTGAATCCTCCATTGATCAGATAGATCTCTGTTGTTGATTAATTTTGACAGGAGAAAATAGAGTGGTTAATGATGTGTATCAATTGTGGCAGAAGAAAAAGAGAAAAATCCAACTGAATTCGACAAAGATAGTCCTATGAATGTGGTGTCTATGGTGGGGCCTTGTGCTATTATGAAGAAATGAACAAGTCCTTAAAAGGAATTCATAAAAGAAATGCACTTTTACGCATCAAACATTAATATGATGCAAATATCTGGTGGATATCAGAGTAACTTCCTTTAGATCAGCATTATCAAGCTTATTTTATGCTAAAAAGTTTAACTAGAATGGTTACTTTTCTTCTTTGGCATAGTAATGTAATGTATTTGTATTGTAAGAAGAAGAAGAAGTAGCAAAGCCTAACTAAATTATGCAATACTTATGTTACTCTTACTCTCAATGTTATTTCTAATTATGGTCAGAACAAAAAAAATTGGACACTTACATCCATCTTATACATGGACATAATTGTTGTTTATATTCATTTCAATTCAGTCTGTTTGTTGAAAATGAAAATGAAATACTTATGTTATTGTTATTGTCAATGCTATTTCTAATTCTGGATGGAGGACTAACTTAATGAGGCAGAATAGAGTGGTAACCCAGGATATTAATGAGGCCTGTCGCCACCCTATTCTTCATTTCTCGGATGGACGACGGACTTAATAGCGCTCTTGAGCATGTCAGACAACTCCCTCACATAGGTTTAATGGCACTCTCAGTGCGCCATGGCGTAGAGGTGACGATGGGTACGAGATGTGTGTGTGAGGTCACCTCAGTTTTCCTGGTACTCCTCCATTTCTTTTGGGATGGCTATGGCTCGTTTCATTCTGCTATGTTTATGCATTTGTGCTTTTCTCTACTTAATTGTCCAGTTCTACATGTTGTTATTCTCAATTATGTCTCGCCTTCCATCTTCACCATGCCCCGTGAGTGTGGGAGACCCAAGAGGGGTCCCTCTTGGTATTGCTATGTAACGAGGCAGAGATGCCTTCGTAAGCTCGCACAGGCTTCCTCGAAAACTCTAATTCAAAGGAATAAGGAGCCAAAGTCACCTCCCATGGCCTATGTGGAGGAGGAATTTCTAGAGGAACCAATTACAGTTCCACCTGACTCCCTCCTCTACACGGTTCTGGACCACCATGACCGACCCAACACCAATCTCCATGCAATTGCTACAGCGACAGCCTTGGAGGGGGCGACCTGCATAGTCCAAGAAGAAACTCCCTGGACAGGTCAACTGATTGAGTCTCCACTGCATACATAAGCCATAGCTCGATAGATGCACCCACATTGGTTCCCGGTGCCAGAGCACTTGGAGCTCATCTTTGAGATGAGGCGGGACATGATGGAGCAACTCCATAGGCACACTCTCCTCAGTAGTAGACTTGACATTTTGTTTGACGCCTTTCCATCCACACAAAGCAATCAAAGATGCTCAACCTGTGAGCAACCTTGCGTCTTCACTCCTCACGGTGGCACTCCGGATGCAGGTTTTCATAGTTCCTTTAATGTTTAAATTTCACAGGCTCTCTACACTCCTTCTGCAAAATACAGGGACTTTTTGTACCACTGTTCAAATTTCTTGTTTTATGCTCTATCCAGATTTCATGTTCATTATTTTTGTTGCATGTCTAGATAGCTATGTCACATTGCTCTACTGCCACCTACTTTGGTTTCCAATTATTTGGTGGAGCAGGTGGTGGATTTTCCTTGTTTTCTACCAAAACAAAAGGGCGCCACCTGTTTTGGTTTCCACTAGTTGGTGGAACAGGTGGCAGGCCCATGACCTTGAACTGATATTTATAGTGACCTTGAACTGATATGTTCATTATCATATGTTCGTGCCTTACGGAAGACATCGCTTGGACACGGAGAGACATGAACATGGACGCAGATAAATAGACATCGTTAGTTAGGGCATATATCAAATCTCTAGCCCAACTTTGTAGATGTTGAAGTGTGTCATGTTGTTTTTAGCAATATAACAAATCGACCGAAGAGAAAGGCACGAGTTATTAATTCTTTTAATTATATGACTAGCCCAACCACTTCACTCGTGGTCGATGAATGCCCAAATGACTAGCCCAGCCATTTAACCCTATGTCACAGGGTTCGCCGAACCTGAACCTTGAGGTTCGAAGTTCGGCGAACCTCAAAACAAGGTTTAGGTTCGGATGAGGTTCGAGTGAGGTTCGATTCAAGTTCACTCGGTTCGATTCAACCAATGAAATGTGCCCTCAAACAGACATACATCCATCAAATGTGTTCTCTAGGCTCCCGTGGGCTACAACTAATGGCACACATAGTGATTTTATTATATTACAACGAAGTGCACTTGTAATCCTTTTATTATATTACTA
>JZKD02S1347018.1:4221-16855 GCA_000966675.3 Picea glauca | reverse complement strand
TTCTCTTTCAGTTGACACTTCAGTTTGACTAGTTGAGTTGAGTTTAGATGTTGCATTGGTTTTGTCACCATGAAACATTGGGATCATCACCAACTCACTACTCTTTGTTTAGTCAATTAACTGAAGACTAGTTGACTAGTTAACTCAGCTAGGTGGTAGTTCACTCTCGTAACTGCCTCAGAGACTAGACTAGGTGGCAGTTTACTCTTGTAACTCTTGGTGTGTGTCTAGATCAATCTAGACCACCACTATGGCTCATTAGTTACTAATTTATTCTATATATATTGTAAATTATTCACTCTTTGAGTGTGGAATACAGTTAATGAGAATTCTTCCATTCTTTCTATCTTGCTTCTTCTTTCTCAATTTCTCTCTGCAAATGTGTGTAGTATTTTCTAGCTAGATCTATTCTATGTAGGTTCAACACATTTACATAATTTCCCCCACTCATCGCATATTTCCAAGAGACAATAACCAACAAGTAAAATCAAGTGCATGCAAAGAAAAAAGAGAATAAATACATCCCATTTCTCTTGGTTTTTACTTATAATCGATACAATTTCATAAATTACACAAGCATAGAAATTTTATAGGTTGAATGGACATACGACACCATAGGGTATAAACAAGAACTTGTTTGTTTATAACTACTATCCAAACAGACTAACTAAGGGTGAGAAATTTTCCACCAAACCACAACCTTAGTTGTACTATTCCTTTCTACAACTTTCCACCCCCATGTCAGGCTATGATACCATCAGGGAAATTTTGACCTCTGGGGGAATTTAATTGATGCAATGAAGAACACTCTCCCTCACAATCAATCAATAGGATAAAATCCCTTTCCTACCCACCAATCAAGGGCTCCCATGAAATTCCCATATTCCTTCCCAGCTAGATTATCTAGGAACAAGGGAACCCCATTTTCTTCCTTTATAGTCCCTTAGTGCCCTCCCCTCTCAGTGTGATTTTTCCTTTCCCAACATTCATCCATTGGAGGACCCTTTTCTTGAGTCTAGATCAGGGTTCTCTTCTCAAATTTCATAGTCCAATATATAAGCTTCATAGATTATCTCTACCAGTAAATTTCTCTTTCTACTGATTAGATCCTCCACTGATCACTCTCTTGCCAAAATCCCCTCTCTCTTTTTCCATCCTTTATTATCACCTCCCTCCCAAAATTTCTGCAATCCGAGGACACCCATGGGTCAATCATGGAGATCGAGGTGGGTAACTGATGTAACCTAAGTGGAATTATTTAGTTGTATGACTCAATTCTCCATACTTCCATTATCATGAGTGGTTGGATTCTCAACTATTAATCCCCTTCATTAACTGAATCTTGGGAAAATGGAGAAAGATCAATTCAAAATTAATTTTTTGGCAATTTGGAAAAATGGCTCTTTGGTGAAGGTAAACTTTTGGTGGAAAAGGAAATCCCCTAGCCCCCACATCAACTTCCACTCATGGTATCATGGATAATACTAGTGCTTCACCCTTCAGTAATCTTGTTAGGTGATTTTATACATCAATTAGACAAAATACATTTAGATTGATGATCTGTTCTAGTATTTAATTCATAATTACGATTACATACTAGGGAAAACTAGGGTGTTAGAATCCCCTTGCCCTTAAAGGAACACCATCCTCGGTGTACTACCATTCACATTTCATATTTATACATCAAATAACAATGGGTATTCCAATTTCATGGCATCTTGTAGTTCCCCGCATGTAGCCTCATCTACTCCAAAGGGCTTCCATTGCACCTTAACCTGCACATTGGCTTAGTTTTGGAGTAGTTTCTCATTCCTATATAGTATGCACTAAGGCTCGGGCTAGAATTATTCTTCAAGTTCCACCTATATCATATTCCAATAACTAATGTGATTATAATCATGGAAACATTTCTTAAGTAATGATACATGGAATACATTATGTTCTTTAATAGTAGGAGGTAAGGAATGCATGTATGCCACTAGTCCCACTCTCTCTAGGATTTTGAATGGTCCACAGTAGTGGGGTGCTAACTTAGCACAAGCTCCCATCCTTAGATAAATTATCTTGGGCTTTACCTTGATGTGGACATGGTTTCCCACTTTTAAATCTCTATGATTTCAATTTCTCTCGGCGTATATCTTCTGTCTATCTTGTGTTGCTTTCAAGTTCATCTTGATCTTGGTCACATCATGTTCCATTTATTTTATAAAATCTAGTCCAAGTGTAATTTTATCCACCATATTATCCCAATTAATTGGAATATTACATTTCCTGCCATATAAGGCCTTAAAGGGACTCATCTTTGGTGACTCCTTCTAGCCATTATTGTAGGAAAAATCCACTAGGGGTAAATAATATGCCCACTACTTGGGTTGGTGCATAACATACATTCTTAACATATCTTATAGAACTTTGTTAACTCTTTCCATCTACCCATTTTTGGGGGGATGGTAGGTAGTGTTGAAAGCCAGTTGTGTCCCAAAGCATGCAAATAAACTCTTCCAAAAATTGGATGTGAATTCGGCATCTTGACTTGATATTATTGTCTTGGGCATGCCATGTAACCTAAAAAATTATTTTACAAAGATATTTTCAATATCAATTTCTTTGTAGCTGGAATTCACTGGAATAAAGTAAGAATCCTTTCTCAACTTATCCACTACTACCATGATTTCATCATGTTTCTTAGATTTTGTTGGAAAACTAGTGATGGAGTCTATATATATGACCTCCCACTTCCATTCTAGAATCGGTAATGGCTATAGAAATTCTATTGGATGCCTATGCTCAACCATAACATGTTGGCATTTTAGGAATTTGGAAATGTATTCTTCATTCTCTCTTTTCATCTTAGGCCAATAATATATTTTTCTTACAACTATTATCATTTTCTGATAACCTGGGTGACCTACATAAGGCATTTTGTGGAACTCATCCATTATGATATCCCTTAATTCAGTTGAATTTGGTATGTATAGCCTTCTCTTGTATACTGACAACTCATCGTTTGTTATCGTATATCCTTCATATGTTTTCCCTCTTATCTCTTTCAATAATCCCTCCTTTATGATCTTGATGTGTTCATCACCTTGGAGGGAATTTATAATTATGTGCTTTATGTCCGACTCACATGCACTAGTTGTTATATGTATTTTTTGCATGATCCAACTAAGTGCATATGCCACTCAATTTTCCTTTCCTTTAATATGTCGGATTTCAAAATAAAATTCTCTAATGAGATCCATCTACCTAGCCTATCTGGAATTTAATTGGGGCTGATCAAACAATTATTTCATCCCACTTTGATATATCATCAACAAAAAAATTATTCCAAGAAAGTAGTGTCTCCATATCTTCAAGGCATGCATAACAGCTTCAAGCTCAATATCATGAGTAACATAGTGTTTCTCATGCTCATTTAGTTTCAAGGATTCATAGTTGATTACATGTACTTCTCACATGAGGACCTCACAGAGTCCTTCCTTGCAAGAATCCATACAAATACAAGAATCCTTATCTGAATTTGCAATCTTTAGGACATGTGCATAAGTCAGAAGATGCTTTAGTTGTTGGAAACTTCCTTCACATTCTACTGACCATACGAATTTTACTCTCTTTATTTTTAATGAAGTGATTGGATGGGCGATCTTTGAAAATCCTTGGATAAATATTTTTTAGTATCCAACCAATCCCATAAATGATCCCACTTTTGATACATTCCAAGGGGCGGGATAATCCATGATTTCCTTAATCTTCTCAGGGTCTACTGAAAATTCTTCCTCTGAGATCACATGGCCCAAGTAATGGATCTATATATTAAATAAGTCACACTTTCTTTACTTAGCATATAACTATTGTTCTCTAATTACTTGCAACACTAACCTGAGTTGCTACTCATGCTCTTCCTCGGTCTTGGAATAAATCAGAATATCATCAATAAAGACTAAAACAAACTTATCCAATTACTTACAAAGGATATTGTTCATCAAACATAAAAATGTATATGGTGCATTGGTAAGTCTAGAGGGTACCACCATGAACTCATAATTCCCATGCATTTTTCTAAATCCGTTCTTATAGATATCCTCACCCTTGATCCTAACCTGACATTATCCAAAACTCAAATATATCTTGGGAAATATTGTGGAACCTCTTAGATAATCGAAGAGGTAAACAATCCTGGGAAATCAAAATTTATTCTTGATGGTCATCTTATTCAATTTTCTATAACCAATGCATAACTTTAGAGTATCATCCTTCTTGTTTAAAAACAAAGCTAGCACTCCCGGCGAGGACACACTATGTATGATATATCCCTTTCCCAACATTCATTTTAATTTCATTTTTAGCTCTATCAACTCAAGTGTAATCATCCTATAAGGTACCTTAGATACAGGTATTGCTCCTAGCATAAGCTCCATGGAAAAGTAAATATCTCTTTTAGGAAGTAGTCCTAGTATTTCCTCTGAGAATATATATTTGTATTCATATAGCATTGGATGGTCTTCAATTTTATTCATGTTATCTTTTGCTGAATTTAATCCATGTATGACATACAATGGAAATCCCTTTATGAAATATTTATTTTTCCATGATGTTGAAATTTTCCTCACCAACACATGTTTTCAGATGCCTTGTAAGACCCTTTTATTTCCTTTATCATCTTCAAATTCCAAGGTTTTATTAAAATAGTCCAACTTAACTTTATGTGTTTCCAAATAGTCCATACCAATAAACATGGCATATGACCCCAATGGTAGTATATTAAATGTGTGTATAATCCATTCATCTCAAATTGGCATGCTTCTACTACTACAATCACTTTTCTCTTGATTCTTGTAGCTAGATGGACCAACCATGAATTTATGTGCTATCTTTTCTATAAAACACATGCCTAAAAAACTTTTCATGTAACATAATTGAGGTTAGAACCAGGGTCAATCAAAATTGAAATAGATGAAGTGACAAGTATACCTTTCATATGCACTAATGACACTTGGTGATATGCTTGTCGATTCTCGACAACTGCATATATTTGGGGTACACTTCTTGCTATTCCATCAACATTGGTATCCTCTTGCACATTTTAGATCATCTTGTTATCATTCTTATTGTGAGGACAATATCTTAACAAGTGTTATTCTCCACAACCCCAACATTTTAATGGTCCATTCTTCTATTCTTCTATATTTTCCTTTGTGGGTTCTACTAGCCTATTCCTACTTTGGGTGGGATAATTTTTTTGATGCATGATTTAGTTATATAACTATACTAGGAACTCTTTCTCGGATTTCTATACTGAAGTATTTTAAATCCTTTATTTTTAAATCCAGTCTTATACTTCCTTTTCCACTCCTTTTGAGGCTCACACTTATGCTTTGATTCCTCATAACAATACTTAGCCTTTTGAATGGTATCATAAAGTGTCTTAGGTTCATCAAATTCAATTTTGTCCGGAAAGGACTAGGGAATTCCACTGAGAAAGAATTTTACCTTTACCTTCTCATCATTAATGTATGGGAAATACCTTAATAGTTATAGGAATATTTTGACATACTCATCCATGGTGATCTGTGCCAATTTATTTTCATGGAAGTCTCTGATCTTTCCATCACAATACATTTCTGATAGATATGTCTTCTTGAAATACTTCTCAAACTGCTTCCAGGTCAACTTCTTCTCATTGATACCTTTGACATTCTTAAGGCCTTCCCACTAGATGGAATACCCTCCATTTAAGTTAAATATGGATTTTATTTCCTTCATAATCCTAGAGTAATTGTGCACTCGAAAATATTTCTTCAATCATAGCATCCTTGCTTCTGCTTCCTCACCCTTCTTGATTTATCCATCAAATGTGGGTGGCTTTTCCTTATAAATTTTTCATATAGGGAACTCTTGGAGTATCTCTTCCTTCTTTTCTTATGGGTACCTAAACCAGTCTCATTGTTGGACAATATTTCAAAAGTGGTAGTCATCTTACTAGAGGAAACTATTGAAGAGTCTTCACCATTTGTATCCCTATTGGAAGTCCTATTCCTTTTCCTTGAGGTACTTTTCTTGGTGTTGTTGATTCTTGGCCCATCTCTTTGTATTTTTGATGGAATTTTCATCTTCTCAAAGTGATTTCGTTTTTCATTATTGGTAGTTGTCCCTTACTGCAACTGGTTTTGTATTTAAAACAATATTTGTAGAAATAAAACATTTAGCTATGTCTACTTCTCTTGTTATCTAATGAGCTTCTCATTATCATCCATGTAGCTCTGAAGTTTAGTCTTCAGACTTCCTACTATCTCGACCAAGTTTGCAGGAGTTTCTATAATCCTTCTTTCATATGATTCCTCGTCTCTAATTCATGAGGTCTCTTCCATGCCATGTTTTACCATTCTACTGTTATTTTCCTCACTTTACTATGTCTTCTAACTATTGAAATATCATTCCACTATTATCTTATCATGACGTGGAAATACACATACACACGCTTGGCCTTAATGAGGTTTTTTATTGGCCTATAGTAGACCAAGTCAGAACTATGTTCGTACTTCCAATTACACTCAATTTTTTTTGTTAGTGTACATCAATATAATCAAATTTCTATAGGAAACATTCTAGTTCAAAACAACGTAGAAGATATAAAATTCAAAAAATAAAAATTGTTGTCCTTATTCTCAACAATTATAGTTTACATTCATTATCTCAAGAAAACTTGAGCAACTAATATATGATATTTTAGTGTAGAAATTTTCACCTTGTTCATCATAGCCTTGGCACAAAAATATTTGTGGTTAGTTTCTATCCCATTTAGGTCTAGTGTTTGAACCACTTCTCTAATACCACTATGTAACATACCCAAATCCCTAAACTTCACTAGGAAGGTGTTTCATACATAATTTATCCTTATTCCCATCAAAATCATCCTTCTTAAACTTATCTCAATACCAAATTTCATCTCATAGCGCATGGATTCTCCTCAAGAGATTTCCAATAACTGTCTCTAAGATCGATTATGAGATCTATGGAGAAAGCTATGGACTTTTAAAGTTATATCTTTGCCTCAGGGATGATCTCATCCAATCCACATGGACTCCATGTGGACAACGTCTCACATTTCACCCAACATCGACACTTCCTTTGATGAAGGGTCAATGGACCCCACATTCGAGATCTGAGATTTCTTATGAAACATATTTAAAAGCTCATCTGGATCAAGATTATCTGGGTTTCCTTAATAAATAAAAACTTATAAAAGAAATCTTGGATTACATATTTCCCTTTCTATCCATGCCTAGTGAAACTGCATCGAATGGAAACATGTCGATCTAAAAATCTATAAATATGGGTTTTTCTTAAATTCTTACAAAATACAAATCTGGATCCAAATGCCACATCACTCATCCATGTGTCATGATAGATCACCCCCCATGTCTCATGTCATGTTACTCCAAATGCCTCATCTACTCCATGTGTCATGCCATGTCAACCCAAATGCCTCATATACTCCATGTGTCATGCAACATCACTCTCCACATGTCATGACATGTCAACTTGTACATGTATTTCCACATCTGCAGCGTGGTGATGTTATCTTTCACCCGAACCTTATTGTAGAACAGGGCGTGAGTATTAGGTAAAATGAATGGTCTAGATAAAAATTCAGGGACGTGCCCAATGAACTGAATTTTGATGTGGAACCACACAAATAAGAGTTTTTGTATAGTGAAGTTTTGAATAAAGGATCCTTCAAAGAAAATATAGATTTCATATGGCTTGAAACCTTGTCAATGAAATTGTTACCATATGGACATCCGAGTATTCGTAAGATGCACTTAAAATATTTACAAGGAAGGACCAGATCTGGATGTTAGAACCTTACCGATGGAACTATTTCCATTCAGACATTAGGTTATTTGGGAACCACTCAAAATATTTTTAAAGGTAGAGTTGGATCCAAATACCAAACCATATCAGTGCATAAAAAAACCATAATGTCAAAACCTTGAAAATCCATATATCCGAGAATCCAGGATTTTCTTCGTTGTCAATTTATTTGAAATTGTTGGACAGTTGGTTTTCATTGATGTTAACAAGTTGTGGTTGTCATTGATTTCAAAAAATGTGATGGGTGTATTTGGATATGTCTCCAAAGTAATCCCATTATGGCATAACTCTAAGCACGACCCTCACGGGAAGATGCTTTGAAGAAGTCTACAAGAATCCCTAGAGGTGTGGTTATGGAACTTGAAGTTGATCATAAAAAATGGTCATGAAGGATGGTGTGAATGAAACTAACTCACTCCTAGATGGATGTTCCTTGTCATGTCATTTCTAGTGATAGGTGGTATGCAACGTCGCTCCTCACGGTTGAGGAGTTATGGACTTGTAAATTTGGAAGCCCTGAAGAATGGTTATGAATCCCATAAATAGTTACAACTCTTAGTCAGAGGGTAAAGTGGTTGTAACAAGAAATCCCTAAAGTAAGGAAATAATTTATCTTGAAAAAGTATAAATACACCACAAGAAGTACTTCATAAGAAAACACAAAAGTTCAGTGATTATTTATCTTTCAAGTGTTTTTGGTAAATATTTTCCTGGTATATCTGAGGTAGTGAAGTATGAAGAAGTATAGTTTGAGGTAGCGAAGGAAAGTCGAAGAGAAGCTAACTTTATTAGGTCATCCACGAGTTAGAGTGAAGGAAGGCGTATTGATCTGAAAATAGAAGGCTGACTTGTTATGCTATGCAAGCACCCTCTACCTCATTAAATTAAACTTTAACAGGACCTTGCTTCATGTGTTCAAATGTGCAAGTGAATTTATGTGTTAGGTTCTTACTTGTTCATGTCAATGTTTATGTGTGAGGAAAGTTCTTTGAAATGCTTAAATATGTGTTATAATCAAATACACAACAATAAAATGTGCAGCAAATAACACATAAAAATCACAACAATACCAAGATGATAAAGGAGTTCACCCCTCTCTGGGCTACGTCTCCTTGAGCCTCCTTCAATGGACTTGGCTCTTTGGGATTAGTTTGTCAAATGCTCAATACAAGATGCTGCTCAACTCCAATGGATTTATAGACTGTACCATTGGATTCAGAATACATAAAAACCCCAAAATTGACTGTTAAAACTCTGCAAATGGACAATGGCTCATCCAACAATGACCTCTCCTACATGTGGCCTCCAAGCTTCCCTGAACTTGAATGATGAAAAAATACCTGTAGAAGTCCTCCAATGGATCTGCAACCTATCCCAATGTGTTCAGAGCATAATAAACAATCAGAAATGACTATTCAGTCACAGAAAATGAATATGTGCTCATCTGAGCAATGCCTCAAACAATGAGGGCTTTAAGGCTCCTGAAGCTTCCTCAAACTTCAAATGTGAAAAACCTGCAAATGGGCTCTTAAAATTCCTGTGAAAACCTCACCAATGGACTCAGAACGTCCAAAAACCCCTAGCTGGGCTTTTACAGCACCTGATTTGGTGAAAAACTCATCAAGTTATGCTTGTTGCCATTTTTCCTTTTCACAAGCTCTGTTACCTGTGTGCCATTCTGCACCTGTCCAGCATGAACCTGGCCTCTGAGCGTTTTCGCTCCCAAAACCCAGCACCCACGCGCATCCCACAAAATGCGCCAATTTGTTGAACGGTTACCCGGAATAAATCCCCCGAGGGCGGAGGAACTGGGCGCATGGGGCCATGTGGCCATGTCCCGCGCGCATAAAGGGCTAATCGTTTTGTGTCAAACAATGGCGTGACAAGTGGCGGGTTTGTGTGGTTATCCGTTTGCAAACCCAAAATAAAACCACAGCTAACATTAATATCAAATCCCGCGCGCCATTGGTAAAGTTGTGGTTACATGTGTATAAGCCCAAAAACCAAGGGCTAACTCCAATGTTAACCAAAACGCGCGCCCAATGTATAACGATGGTCATTTTATAACGTAGAACTGGGTTTTAAATGCTATATTCCCGCGCGTCATTTTAAAACACACGGTCACATAATAGTGGCGCCCAAAACCATATGTAAAACAATATAATAGAACCGGATCTGTTTTGTGAACCAACCCACGCGCATATAATACATGTCATATGTATTAACATAAAATATAACCGCGCGTGCTAACCATTGTATAGTGGTCATATGTTATAACATATAACCGTGGGTTTAAATATATGTAAAACCATATACCACAAAAACCCGCGCGATATAAATATACCACCGCTCGCGCCTTTTGTAAATGCATATATCATATGGATTAGCCATGGAACTGGGGGTCGGGGCTAGCCCCGCCCCGACCCCCCGCCGAATATAAACAATTGCAAATTCAAATGAATTAAAACCATATCATATGCAACGGACACACGGCGGCATCGTGGCTAGCGTAAACTTGTAAAGGCATTCCAAAGTGGTAGGTCGGGGTTTCAAAACCCGTGGATTATCAAAATTTTAATCAACGAACCAAATAACCAGGTCAACAAACGGGTGCCACGTGGCAGCCATTGATTGGCCCACGTGGCGCCCTAATATTCGTCCAACTAGATGCCACGTGTCACAACCTTACTCGTTCATAGACAACCATTAAAAGCCTGCCACGTGTCGCAACTTGATTAGCCAACGAACAACTAATCACAAACCGCCACGTCATTCCGGGCCACGCATGCTGCTGACATCAGCAGGTGCCACGTGTCACCCTTCCGATGGTGACACGTGTCACCTTCCAATTGGTCCAACTGTGCGCTGAAAGGTCCATAAATTCATGACACATGTCATGCCCAGGAGCTGCCATGTGTTCTGTACGGACATGCCACGTATGCTGTACGGCTGCCACGTCAGCTGTACGGCCTGCCCAGTCAGCATCAAAATTTTGCCTGTTTGGCCTGGCGAACAGATCGTGATAACTTCTCCATACGGACTCCGTTTGCGAAAATAAATATACCACCAGAACCAGGAGAACGAGACGGACGCAATGGCACCGTTTTTGTCGCATTTTGAGCACTTTGAAAATTGAGCAAATTTTAGACCCCTGGTCCAGATTCTGATCACGCCTTCCCACTGAAAGGCTTTTGGACCCACAAAAGCTTATAATCATCAATCTGAGCTTCAATACTCTTCTCCTTTCAAGTTCTATCAACTGATTCTACTTGAAAAGTATTTTCGACAATCACCTGGGTACCTTGACATGCCTTTCACTGCAACTGACAATGTCCCTCAACCACTGCTCTCTGGCTGCTGCTGACCCACTGTTCTCTCTGCAAATGGAAGACTGCCAGCCTTCCAACTGAAAATCAAGTCCCTCTCGTGAACTCTTTTGCGTCAACAATCCGCTCTCCAATGGCTGCAAATTTTCCTGCGACATCTTGTCACAAGCCAAGAAAACCATCAATCTTGAAAATGAATTATACAAGACTAAAAAATAATGACAGCAAAATCTTTTTCCGCATCAAGCAACTGTCGCATCTTGTGCTTCATCAAAGAAAATGGTGTTTTCCTCCATCTCAATGTACTCAACATTGACTTTCAAGACAACCACACCATCAACTAAACATAAGTCGAGAAACATGTGAAACATGTCAACCTTCCAAAATGACAAGTCTAAAATCATGATAAACAATCATGCAACAATCATGACTCATCCAGGATGACAATCATCAAGTTCAATTTTTATGCACTCACGAAATCAAATGCATGTTCATATCTTCTTCAACTCTCCTCCCTGTAGAAACATAGGTACTCAAACCCAAGACATGTGGGTACTAAAGAGCTGAAATGAAAAGTGTATATGGCTGTAATGAAATGGACAACATACCCCACTTTGACATGTTCTTGAATGAGGGGGTATAACACAAGCGTGCTTTCAAAAATGAATGCCTACACAAGAAAACTTGCATCCTTGCAACTTATGACAACTGCTGCAACTTGTGAAACTTCAACAAAATGAAATAGTTAAGGATGAAATGTGCATCTATTGCAAGAAGAATGAAAGCCTTACTTACTCAAGAAATCTATCCATTTCTTACCAAGCCAACTCAATGGCGAAGTCTTCTGCTGAAAGTCTTCTTCTTGTGAATCATCTTGACCCACAACAATGATGGAATCTCCTCTTCCATTCTTGTCAATCTTTTCACCCAACTGCTTCTTGTGCCGTGGATGAGAGGTTGGATACAATGTCCAACATTGGTCAATGAGATGACCTCTCTTCTGACAATGACTGCAAATCTTTTGCATCTTCTCTTCATGTTGCCTTTGCTTGGAAAGCTTCCTGAAAGTGAACTTTCTTTTCCAACACTTTAAAACACGATGGTTATATAATCCACAAAATGTACATGGTCTTTTTCCATTGTTACATGCAGATTAATTATGCTTAACATAATCAAAAGCAACTGAGTTATAGGCATATTTATACCTTGAACATTCACCTTTATCGCCGCTTTGAGGAGGTGAATCGGAAGAGTCACAAGCTCTCTTTTGAAGACTATTTAATCTGCTCTTGTCCTCATGGCTGTCACAACCTTATTGCTTCACACATTTGCATTCATCTTGAACACAAGTTTTGCATGCTGAAGAGTTTGAACTTTCAACCAAAGTTCTTGAACTTTCACCTTGAAAACCTTCTTGAGGAGGTGAACTT
>JZKD02S1347007.1:0-11637 GCA_000966675.3 Picea glauca | reverse complement strand
TCACTGTAACCATGGCGCAACATAGAAATTCTAGGCCCTCAACCCAAGTTAACAACCTCGCGCTAGGAGACCAAAACAAATGTCAAAATACGAGGACTAAACCCAACGCCCAACCAACAAATGAAAAGACACAAGATGCAAGGGAATCTAATGACTATAACAATCAAACACCACATTAAATTCCTTGCGCAACAAATTCTATCACAAATGTACAAGCCTTAGATCAAGATGAAAGACATATCCAAATTGTTGTCTTTCTATATTCCATGTCTAACAATGATAACGTAGTCTAACCATAAAATCTTTGTCTATTAACAAATGTGAAGTCTATTAACAAGTTCTTGATAAATCTAAAGCTAAACTAATAAAAATAGATGGATAAATCCATTGAATTTCACTGTCCACCCTCCAAGTTGCTGCTTTTCATAAATGTCATTGCATCTATGCAGTCTAAAACGCTGTCTAAAACAAAAAAATACCAATACACGACATCAATCATAGTGCAAGTGCGTTCAAAGTGAGGGTAAGGGTGCTTCGAAATCGCTATTTAAACTGGAGAGAGGACTCTAAATTTGTTGTCCTTCAAACTATCGTTGTTGTTGAGTCTAAAGTGGTCCTTAACCCAAGGCATTGATATCAATGTCTTCCAATGCAGAGGTAAACGTTGTCTCACCCCGCACATCGTTAATGTTGTTAGATTATAATGTTGTCTTTCAACCATATTGTAGCAGAATTAATAAATGAAAATGTTGTCCATAAACATTCAATCACAGTCTCATTACATAAACAACATTGACCAAATAAATAAAAAACTGTTTAGATTATGACGTTGTCTATCATGTTATATTATAAAATAGAACTAAGAAAGACATTATTGTTGTTTAAAGTGCACATCAAAGCTATTAGTTACACATGACAAAACGGATTCGCTGACTGCTCAAATAATTGCCTAGTCACTAGTTCTCACAGTCATCAACGGAATTATGGCCTAAACTTGTACTCCGCCCAGACCATAAAATCAGTTGATAATGCAGTTTTAATAGAGACAATTAACGCCATCATTAAGCCATAAAATCACGTTATGGGACAGGTAAGATCGTCGTCCTAAGCAGTCGCCCTACAGGAATGGACAACAATTGGATTCGCTGTCATGAATCGCAGAAATTGCATGGGTAAAATTTGCAGTTAAAAGGTAATACATGCAGTCAGAATCGATGGGCGAAATTGTTGGAAATCAATAAAAACGCAGACAAGGATAAATATAGTCTTTCATTCCGCCGGGATATCAACAAAACGCAGTCATAGGAAAATCGTTTTCAGTCAACAATGGATCTATGTAAAACTCTACCGTAAAACCCCTAAATTACCACCGCCGTACGACTAAATCATAAAAATAAAATCGGACAGTTACAGGAAAATAAAAAAAAACCTTAATGTAAGGAGAAATCGAATATGAAGATTGTAGACTGCTCGATGCCAAATACAATCCACAGCCTGGTCGCCCATTTAACCCATTTTGGCCTCCCAAATCCAGCAGAGCGTCTTAACTACGAAATAACAAATAATAAACCTATTCTCTGACTGTGCAACTAACTTGATTCTCTAAATATCACCGTGAGATCAGAAAGGAAACAACAACCAAAGACAATGATAATATCGTCGTCCACTTCTATCCAAAACACTAAGTGCTTTGCCATTAAATAAAAACGTTGTACATTACACACAACAGAAGGGAAATGTATAATCGCTGCCATTAAATAAATATGCGGTCTCATTTGCCATTAAACACAATCGCCTTCGCCATTAATTTAATCGCATTGCCATTAAATATGCTCGCATTTTCCATTACAAAAATTGTTGGTTTTATTAAGGAAGCGTGCAGAGTATTAACATCAAGGCAGTGAGGTTTTTTCCCAAGCAAATTGCAGTCAATAAAAGTAAACAAAATGCCCACCAATACGCCCCACTAACCAGCAAGGCGTAGGCCTTTGATGGAGAAGATAAAAATGCCAAGGGAATAAAACCGCAGGGCAAATCCGCCCTTAAAGTAAAAACGAAAGGCAGTCCTACAAAGTGGCAAATCACTAGATTAACAAGGGGAAAATCGCAGTCACAACCAGTGGCCAAAAACACAGAGAAAAGGAAAAAAGAAAACTTTGCCATCAATCAATAAATTGTAGGGTTAATTATTCGCATCAAGGTGCAAGACAACACTCCACCTGGAACAATCAACAGGGCTAGACGGCTGGGCAACAACATCTGTCGTTCATCATCCACGCACAAAAAAGAAGGGCGTTAGGATCTATAGGTCTATTAACACCGAAGTGACGACCGTCGATCCGACTCTTGGACGACTGCTCAAGCGAGGACTGATGAGCTAGGGACGAAGGCGAAATATGAAGCGCAAACTCATCACAAATCAATAAAATCATAGGATGGTCACAACATACATGGAATCGAAAGCCCAGGGAATTAATCAACAACAAACTTAAGGCTATGGGGGAAATTCAGTTCTCACTTAAAATGCCGAGTCAATCATTTTATTTACCCAATTAAAAATACAGGACTAAAAGAGCAAAGTATACTAATAATCTACCATGTAGAAATAAAGGAAGCATACCGTAGCCCGAGTCGCCCACTTTGAGTTGTTGTCCTACCCGCTCCATGCTTCTCCCGCTTGTCGACCAATGAGACCTCACCGGTACCTCCCAACCAACGCTACGGGTACTCTTCTTCCCCCTTAGCCCCCCGAGCCGCAAAGGGGCCACACACACTAAGCTAGAGGATCAACTAGCTCCTAGCTCGCCTCGCAAGGCCGAGATACCACTCCTCACCAAGCTAGGTATCCCAACTCCCACAAGCTAAGTCAGTCAAGTCTAAAATTCTGCAGTGTAACGTTACGCATAATAGAACAGATCCATCATCCTTCTCCTCCCTCTATTATATAGAGTTTCAAAGTCCTTTACTTTCCCAAATTCCCATTTAATTTATTTTTCAACATTTTAATTCATAAAATCATTCCCGTACATGTGTCACCCATGCCCTTCATTGCACCATATATTAATTAAATTAATTAATTAATTAATTACTCCTATATCCCTCACCCACCTAAAAACACTCATAGAATCGCTCCTATGATATTCCCTTACAAGTTTTAATGACTTTCCCCCTTACTAATTTACTATTTGAGTTTAATTTAGAAAGTTCTTAAATGCTAGATACCTTACTAAGTTAGACTTTTTGCTTTTCTCCTTGTGTTTTCCCTTTCTTTTTATGTTTCCCGCTTTTTCCTAGTTTCCTAATTCTTTTAAATTTCTCTCTTTCCCTTTTCCTTTAAAATTCAAATTGACAGGTGTAGAAAATTAACTTTTTCCCTTTTCCCTTTTTAATTAATAAATTTTAATTAGCATAAGTGACAAAACAATTATTTTCTTTTTTCCCCTTTTTTAAATTTTATCCCCCAAAATATTTTTATAAATTAAATAAATTACTTACCCCTTTCTCATCACATGATTAATGATGATTATCATTATTATTTATTTATTT
This sequence comes from Picea glauca, assembly GCA_000966675.3. Lineage (NCBI taxonomy): Eukaryota > Viridiplantae > Streptophyta > Pinopsida > Pinales > Pinaceae > Picea > Picea glauca. The sequence goes on along the minus strand of JZKD02S1347007.1, from coordinate 8,091 downwards.
TTATTTTTACTTTTATCACAAGTATCTCTTAGACCTAGACTTTAATTTCCAAGGTTGGGCGACATTTTATTAGGGAATTTGTTTTAAATCTTTCTCATCACAGTATTTGTTCTAAGACCATATAGGTTTATTCATTTATTATTTAACAACGCGACGTTCCCTTCAGGACGCACTAGGTGCTCCAAGCGTGCCACTCGCCCCATTCTGTTTCCCTTGCGCGACATGCCCTTCTGGACGCACTACATGCTCCAAGGGTGCCACTTGCCTATTTCCGTTTTTCTTGCGCGACATGCCCTTTAGGATGCACTCCATGCTCCAAGGGTGTTGCTCGCCTTTTGACTGACTTGGTAGACATAAAAAACCCCTAGAGTCAATACTCCGCTAGGTGATATTGTGGGAGACTAAGGGCCTCTAAGGAATAAGGCCCTTGCCTTATTGCGCGCCCCATAGAATCATCGTGAGTGACTGTCGCAGTCAGCCTTCACATCATCGTGGGTCTTCTCGAACTAGGTAATCGTTAACCTACAGTTCGATCCACGACGGGAATGCTAGTAGGTTGTGGCAGGGCTGCTATCCACACCTCTCCCTCAACGTCTCTGGTAGGCATGCGTGACCCCTCTACTCCACATGTGAGTCTGGTCGGCAAGCTATTGTCAGTTTGCATCATCAATGAATCATGTCAGAAATAATATCCATAATCATAACATCTAATCAAATGCACAAATGTCATATATATACAACAATCAAACCCCAATAGTCCACTCCCTGATTCGATCCGGAGCCCAAGGGTTCTATCGATGCCTTGACATCCTCGAGGTCCAATTCCTGCATAGTCAGGAGAACCGAGTCAATAGCACCTGTCTCTGTCAATACAGTAAAATAACATGTCATCACATCCATAATGCCTCATAATCGTAATCAAATGCCCAAAAGTATAATAATCCAGATCACTTGCAAGCAAGTGTCCTCAAAGAATAAGTTCGATCAGTGCGCGCAAGAGCGAGATGTTACACCATTTCATAGGAAATATGAGCTGCTATTGATAGGGGAATTTTTTTTGGATATAGGGAAATGGACTCCCAAGAAATTGACATGAGGTGCAAATCATGAAGTAACAATTGTAACTGTTGAGATTTAACATCGAAGACGAATTGTCAAATGAATAGAAGACTTAATAATTCCCTTGTATATAAAACAAATTACAACTAAATTGTGCAGTGACCATAAAACAAACTAACATACATAGATAAATGTTTATTTTAATGAATTAGAGATGAGGATTTCACAAGGTGGGTATGAGACATTGAGATCATGAAAACAAGGACAATATTAGGCCATGAGGAAACTCATGGTTTAGGATTACAGGTAAAAACATAGGTGGTAGTCATAACTCTTAGTGATCCTAGTGATGAAGCCACACGGATTATATGAGTGAGATAGAATATAATCATATATTTTGTAGACTACAATAGAAATTAGTGACTCACTACCAATGCTCAAAAAAAGGGTGGCAAGGATTGTTGTGAAACAATAATGCAAATGAATTCAAGAATTGATGTTTCTCCATTTTTTTATTTTTTGGTGTTTTGTGGATGTTTTTGTACTTTGTATTTTACAAATAATAAAATAATTTGGATATGTTACAATCAAAGAGATAGGTGCCCAAAATGAAACCAAGTAGTTCTATTTTTCATGTGATGAAATAATGGTAGCAAGTGGTTCAAGGTTGGGCCCTAGGGGTGGGTCTCCTTGAGGGAATAAATGAATTGAGGAATAAAATAAATATGGTCTATTGTTAATGGAGAAGATGAGAGGCCGGTGAAATGTGGTGAATATTTAGAAAAATAAACCAAAAAAAATGTGAACTACTTGAGAGTCCTAGTTGAATAGGTCAAAAAATAGTGAGAGAAAATTATGTGGCTTTCTCTTTGACATAATGGACAATATGGACTCCCAATATTGAAGGTGGAATAAGTAACATGGGTTCCAACATAAAATAGGGTACTTAATTGAGGAAACCCATGAATAGGGAGTACGACCACTTGGAAAGATCGTGTGCTACATGAGGAGGAGATGTTGTTGGCAAGGTGGGGGGGAGCCTAAGATCATATTTTAGGTTAAATGAAACCTAAGTAAATGGGATATGATTTCTAAACAAAAATTTTAAGAAGTATACTTGAAGGGGATGGCAATGGGCCCTTGCCCTTGCTGAAATGGTGGGGAAAAATGACTCCTAGATGAAGAAACTACACACATGAAACACATACCATAGNTCACTGTAACCATGGCGCAACATAGAAATTCTAGGCCCTCAACCCAAGTTAACAACCTCGCGCTAGGAGACCAAAACAAATGTCAAAATACGAGGACTAAACCCAACGCCCAACCAACAAATGAAAAGACACAAGATGCAAGGGAATCTAATGACTATAACAATCAAACACCACATTAAATTCCTTGCGCAACAAATTCTATCACAAATGTACAAGCCTTAGATCAAGATGAAAGACATATCCAAATTGTTGTCTTTCTATATTCCATGTCTAACAATGATAACGTAGTCTAACCATAAAATCTTTGTCTATTAACAAATGTGAAGTCTATTAACAAGTTCTTGATAAATCTAAAGCTAAACTAATAAAAATAGATGGATAAATCCATTGAATTTCACTGTCCACCCTCCAAGTTGCTGCTTTTCATAAATGTCATTGCATCTATGCAGTCTAAAACGCTGTCTAAAACAAAAAAATACCAATACACGACATCAATCATAGTGCAAGTGCGTTCAAAGTGAGGGTAAGGGTGCTTCGAAATCGCTATTTAAACTGGAGAGAGGACTCTAAATTTGTTGTCCTTCAAACTATCGTTGTTGTTGAGTCTAAAGTGGTCCTTAACCCAAGGCATTGATATCAATGTCTTCCAATGCAGAGGTAAACGTTGTCTCACCCCGCACATCGTTAATGTTGTTAGATTATAATGTTGTCTTTCAACCATATTGTAGCAGAATTAATAAATGAAAATGTTGTCCATAAACATTCAATCACAGTCTCATTACATAAACAACATTGACCAAATAAATAAAAAACTGTTTAGATTATGACGTTGTCTATCATGTTATATTATAAAATAGAACTAAGAAAGACATTATTGTTGTTTAAAGTGCACATCAAAGCTATTAGTTACACATGACAAAACGGATTCGCTGACTGCTCAAATAATTGCCTAGTCACTAGTTCTCACAGTCATCAACGGAATTATGGCCTAAACTTGTACTCCGCCCAGACCATAAAATCAGTTGATAATGCAGTTTTAATAGAGACAATTAACGCCATCATTAAGCCATAAAATCACGTTATGGGACAGGTAAGATCGTCGTCCTAAGCAGTCGCCCTACAGGAATGGACAACAATTGGATTCGCTGTCATGAATCGCAGAAATTGCATGGGTAAAATTTGCAGTTAAAAGGTAATACATGCAGTCAGAATCGATGGGCGAAATTGTTGGAAATCAATAAAAACGCAGACAAGGATAAATATAGTCTTTCATTCCGCCGGGATATCAACAAAACGCAGTCATAGGAAAATCGTTTTCAGTCAACAATGGATCTATGTAAAACTCTACCGTAAAACCCCTAAATTACCACCGCCGTACGACTAAATCATAAAAATAAAATCGGACAGTTACAGGAAAATAAAAAAAAACCTTAATGTAAGGAGAAATCGAATATGAAGATTGTAGACTGCTCGATGCCAAATACAATCCACAGCCTGGTCGCCCATTTAACCCATTTTGGCCTCCCAAATCCAGCAGAGCGTCTTAACTACGAAATAACAAATAATAAACCTATTCTCTGACTGTGCAACTAACTTGATTCTCTAAATATCACCGTGAGATCAGAAAGGAAACAACAACCAAAGACAATGATAATATCGTCGTCCACTTCTATCCAAAACACTAAGTGCTTTGCCATTAAATAAAAACGTTGTACATTACACACAACAGAAGGGAAATGTATAATCGCTGCCATTAAATAAATATGCGGTCTCATTTGCCATTAAACACAATCGCCTTCGCCATTAATTTAATCGCATTGCCATTAAATATGCTCGCATTTTCCATTACAAAAATTGTTGGTTTTATTAAGGAAGCGTGCAGAGTATTAACATCAAGGCAGTGAGGTTTTTTCCCAAGCAAATTGCAGTCAATAAAAGTAAACAAAATGCCCACCAATACGCCCCACTAACCAGCAAGGCGTAGGCCTTTGATGGAGAAGATAAAAATGCCAAGGGAATAAAACCGCAGGGCAAATCCGCCCTTAAAGTAAAAACGAAAGGCAGTCCTACAAAGTGACAAATCACTAGATTAACAAGGGGAAAATCGCAGTCACAACCAGTGGCCAAAAACACAGAGAAAAGGAAAAAAGAAAACTTTGTCATCAATCAATAAATTGTAGGGTTAATTATTCGCATCAAGGTGCAAGACAACACTCCACCTGGAACAATCAACAGGGCTAGACGGCTGGGCAACAACATCTGTCGCTCATCATCCACGCACAAAAAAGAAGGGCGCTAGGATCTATAGGTCTATTAACACCGAAGTGACGACCGTCGATCCGACTCTTGGACGACTGCTCAGGCGAGGACTGATGAGCTAGGGACGAAGGCGAAATATGAAGCGCAAACTCATCACAAATCAATAAAACCATAGGATGGTCACAACATGCATGGAATCGAAAGCAAAGGGAATTAATCAACAACAAACTTAAGGCTATGGGGGAAATTCAGTTCTCACTTAAAATGCCGAGTCAATCATTTTATTTACCCAATTAAAAATACAGGACTAAAAGAGCAAAGTATACTAATAATCTACCATGTAGAAATAAAGGAAGCATACCGTAGCCCGAGTCGCCCACTTTGAGTTGTTGTCCTACCCGCTCCATGCTTCTCCCGCTTGTCGACCAATGAGACCTCACCGGTACCTCCCAACCAACGCTACGGGTACTCTTCTTCCCCCTTAGCCCCCCGAGCCGCAAAGGGGCCACACACACTAAGCTAGAGGATCAACTAGCTCCTAGCTCGCCTCGCAAGGCCGAGATACCACTCCTCACCAAGCTAGGTATCCCAACTCCCACAAGCTAAGTCAGTCAAGTCTAAAATTCTGCAGTGTAACGTTACGCATAATAGAACAGATCCATCATCCTTCTCCTCCCTCTATTATATAGAGTTTCAAAGTCCTTTACTTTCCCAAATTCCCATTTAATTTATTTTTCAACATTTTAATTCATAAAATCATTCCCGTACATGTGTCACCCATGCCCTTCATTGCACCATATATTAATTAAATTAATTAATTAATTAATTACTCCTATATCCCTCACCCACCTAAAAACACTCATAGAATCGCTCCTATGATATTCCCTTACAAGTTTTAATGACTTTCCCCCTTACTAATTTACTATTTGAGTTTAATTTAGAAAGTTCTTAAATGCTAGATACCTTACTAAGTTAGACTTTTTGCTTTTCTCCTTGTGTTTTCCCTTTCTTTTTATGTTTCCCGCTTTTTCCTAGTTTCCTAATTCTTTTAAATTTCTCTCTTTCCCTTTTCCTTTAAAATTCAAATTGACAGGTGTAGAAAATTAACTTTTTCCCTTTTCCCTTTTTAATTAATAAATTTTAATTAGCATAAGTGACAAAACAATTATTTTCTTTTTTCCCCTTTTTTAAATTTTATCCCCCAAAATATTTTTATAAATTAAATAAATTACTTACCCCTTTCTCATCACATGATTAATGATGATTATCATTATTATTTATTTATTTTTATTTTTACTTTTATCACAAGTATCTCTTAGACCTAGACTTTAATTTCCAAGGTTGGGCGACATTTTATTAGGGAATTTGTTTTAAATCTTTCTCATCACAGTATTTGTTCTAAGACCATATAGGTTTATTCATTTATTATTTAACAACGCGACGTTCCCTTCAGGACGCACTAGGTGCTCCAAGCGTGCCACTCGCCCCATTCTGTTTCCCTTGCGCGACATGCCCTTCTGGACGCACTACATGCTCCAAGGGTGCCACTTGCCTATTTCCGTTTTTCTTGCGCGACATGCCCTTTAGGATGCACTCCATGCTCCAAGGGTGTTGCTCGCCTTTTGACTGACTTGGTAGACATAAAAAACCCCTAGAGTCAATACTCCGCTAGGTGATATTGTGGGAGACTAAGGGCCTCTAAGGAATAAGGCCCTTGCCTTATTGCGCGCCCCATAGAATCATCGTGAGTGACTGTCGCAGTCAGCCTTCACATCATCGTGGGTCTTCTCGAACTAGGTAATCGTTAACCTACAGTTCGATCCACGACGGGAATGCTAGTAGGTTGTGGCAGGGCTGCTATCCACACCTCTCCCTCAACGTCTCTGGTAGGCATGCGTGACCCCTCTACTCCACATGTGAGTCTGGTCGGCAAGCTATTGTCAGTTTGCATCATCAATGAATCATGTCAGAAATAATATCCATAATCATAACATCTAATCAAATGCACAAATGTCATATATATACAACAATCAAACCCCAATAGTCCACTCCCTGATTCGATCCGGAGCCCAAGGGTTCTATCGATGCCTTGACATCCTCGAGGTCCAATTCCTGCATAGTCAGGAGAACCGAGTCAATAGCACCTGTCTCTGTCAATACAGTAAAATAACATGTCATCACATCCATAATGCCTCATAATCGTAATCAAATGCCCAAAAGTATAATAATCCAGATCACTTGCAAGCAAGTGTCCTCAAAGAATAAGTTCGATCAGTGCGCGCAAGAGCGAGATGTTACACCATTTCATAGGAAATATGAGCTGCTATTGATAGGGGAATTTTTTTTGGATATAGGGAAATGGACTCCCAAGAAATTGACATGAGGTGCAAATCATGAAGTAACAATTGTAACTGTTGAGATTTAACATCGAAGACGAATTGTCAAATGAATAGAAGACTTAATAATTCCCTTGTATATAAAACAAATTACAACTAAATTGTGCAGTGACCATAAAACAAACTAACATACATAGATAAATGTTTATTTTAATGAATTAGAGATGAGGATTTCACAAGGTGGGTATGAGACATTGAGATCATGAAAACAAGGACAATATTAGGCCATGAGGAAACTCATGGTTTAGGATTACAGGTAAAAACATAGGTGGTAGTCATAACTCTTAGTGATCCTAGTGATGAAGCCACACGGATTATATGAGTGAGATAGAATATAATCATATATTTTGTAGACTACAATAGAAATTAGTGACTCACTACCAATGCTCAAAAAAAGGGTGGCAAGGATTGTTGTGAAACAATAATGCAAATGAATTCAAGAATTGATGTTTCTCCATTTTTTTATTTTTTGGTGTTTTGTGGATGTTTTTGTACTTTGTATTTTACAAATAATAAAATAATTTGGATATGTTACAATCAAAGAGATAGGTGCCCAAAATGAAACCAAGTAGTTCTATTTTTCATGTGATGAAATAATGGTAGCAAGTGGTTCAAGGTTGGGCCCTAGGGGTGGGTCTCCTTGAGGGAATAAATGAATTGAGGAATAAAATAAATATGGTCTATTGTTAATGGAGAAGATGAGAGGCCGGTGAAATGTGGTGAATATTTAGAAAAATAAACCAAAAAAAATGTGAACTACTTGAGAGTCCTAGTTGAATAGGTCAAAAAATAGTGAGAGAAAATTATGTGGCTTTCTCTTTGACATAATGGACAATATGGACTCCCAATATTGAAGGTGGAATAAGTAACATGGGTTCCAACATAAAATAGGGTACTTAATTGAGGAAACCCATGAATAGGGAGTACGACCACTTGGAAAGATCGTGTGCTACATGAGGAGGAGATGTTGTTGGCAAGGTGGGGGGGAGCCTAAGATCATATTTTAGGTTAAATGAAACCTAAGTAAATGGGATATGATTTCTAAACAAAAATTTTAAGAAGTATACTTGAAGGGGATGGCAATGGGCCCTTGCCCTTGCTGAAATGGTGGGGAAAAATGACTCCTAGATGAAGAAACTACACACATGAAACACATACCATAG
>JZKD02S1346996.1:0-11637 GCA_000966675.3 Picea glauca | reverse complement strand
TAAATGAAAATCATGATAGAGAATATCTCACAAATACTTTTCACCAAGATGTCATAGTTGTTGAATTTGTTGGGTGATTTTACAAGCACAATTTGAACAAAAGTGGCATCATTTTTTAAACACATAGAAAATGTATCTACACTATTTTATTCTTCATCCATTATAGGATGGACTAAAGAGGAATGTTTTCACACCTGTGAATAGAACCACCACTAACAACAACCCCATAGCATTCAAAAATTTATGTTTCTCTTGTATCTTTGAGAAAAACACTTAATCCAATCAATATTCCTTTGTACTTCACAATGCCAATTTACATATTTCACTTCATGAATATCCCATGGTGTAGGTTGTGTATAAGGATGGGGAATACATGGTCATCTTCCTTGGATATCTAGTCATATAATTGACCCAGATAGAAGATAAGATCCCCAGGGGGACCGATACCACTGCAAAATTATAAAGAGTAGAATAATACTTGATACCAAATAACTCAGAGATTAAAATATTACATTATAGGCCCTTGATCTCCACTATCAATCATAACTCATGATAAGTTATTCCCATAAAAATTCCAATGAAAAATATTCAACCATGGTGCAACAAATTTCCATCGCTCCAAGACAAGAATCCAAAGACTGACTCTGAAGTTTTCGTGGGAGGTTTTGTGTTTGTGATTACTGAAAACACACCAGATAGATGACTAGGAAAGGAATCCTTGAGTATTGGCCATTATACCACGAGTGGACTGGTGAGGTGGAACTGGGAAGCTTCAATGAAGAAAATAGGAAGATTTCTCAACAATCCATTATGCACCTGCAAACAATTGAATACACCACCTACCAACGTACCTGGACTGCTTAGAACCATGTGATTTGTTAATGGCGAATTAGGATTAGGTGGTTGAGAAATTATAATTTTTTATGGATTTGGTACTTGGAAGGGGTGAAAGATCAACTTAGACCTCATCCATAAGGTTGCACTCTATTCTCCCCTTTCAATTTGGGGGCCTAACACAACAGATTTCCTCTGACAGAAGTAATTGGGGATCCTTAGGAAAAGGAGGAAGAAGAGGGAAAAGGTGGAAAAAATTAGGTTTAGTAGTGGACAATGGGTAGAGTGAATAAAAGAGATGAAGAACCAGAGAATGAATCAATGAGAATACATAATCATGTGAAATAGAATGGAACCAGAGTGCATATGCATGAACACTGGACTCACATGGAAGTCTAATCTGAAGAGAGTGAGTTATAGACTCATGAGTAGATGGTGTAGTGAGATGATGAACTTGAACACATGAACATGAGTAGAATAGGATATTTGGGAAGTCCTTTTGAATAAAATAGGAAGTTTTACGGAGAAATTAATGGCCACCCTATAGAAGAGAAGTCCCATATCTAGGATGGAGAAATAGAGGCACAAGACTTCGTACTTACTGGAAATAAACTGACATTGGTAAGGGAAATTCACCGAGGGAGTGTGTAGTAAATAGGGGAATCCCTTGTGTAGACACAATCCAGTTGGGAAAGTTCCTTATAAAATCATGGAGGTCCTAAGCTCAGTGGAAAGAGGGAAACTTATGTTGTCTCTAGTGGAGTGAAGGAGAGTAACCTTCCTGGACCATTTATTGATTTTGCATTCAGTTGAGCTAGTCCCCTGGTGGTATCATGGCCTAGCATGAGGGTGAATTTCTATAGAAAGAATATTTGAAACATAGCCTATGGTTGGGTGGAAAGGAATTTCCCCTTAGTCAGTTGGATGGATGGAAATTTAACTAAACAGATAAGTTTTATTTCTTGTGAAGTTAGTTGAATGGTTAATAATGAAGATAAATTGTTTTATGTTTATGTAGTAGATTTTATTAGATGAAATAATGCTAAATTCTTAAGTAAAATGGATTAAAATCAAGTTTACTTCATTACCAATATTATTAAATGTGAAAGAATGAATGAAATATGTTAATGTGGTTTTTATCCTAGTAAATTTCCCAATCCATTGAATGGAAATATTGCAAGATACAAATATTTATTTGAATCAATGGGAAAAGTATTCCTCATTTCTGGGAAGATCCTATGTAGATCTAGAGACCCTTTTTTCTGGTGACCTTCCCTACTTTTGAATGGAAAGTTTACAAGATGCAAAATATTCAATTGTGATTTGGGTTAGAAGCACCCTTATCCGTATGTAGAGAATATAAGTATCCAAGGGAGTTAGGAAGAACTCTAGTAACTAAGCCTGAAAAGGCCTTAGCACATTTAATTTTTGGAACAATTCATTCTCTTAGATGATAGTTCAACCTTAAACGAGGAAGATCGAAAATCGTCATTTTGGTGAGGGGAAGATATCTTCACCATTGGTTGGAGATCTCGGTCTCATATAAATTCTATCAGAAGCCAAGTTCTTCAGAGCATCAAAGTTTCCAAGTTGCAATGAGACCCCAATGGGAGGACTCCAAGAAATTCTAGACCCTTGATCTATCAAAGGGTGATCCGATGAAATATGGGTTGTAGGTGCCCAATAATCCACCAACAACGCTATCAGAAAGTGGATGGATGGGGGGTGATAAGAAAAGGGGGCACATGAAGGGTCTCTAATGGGGAATCTTGATGGACAAGATCTGATGTCAATATTTTGAGGGTGTGACAACCATAGGTATATCAGAAGGGATGTTAATGGATTTCCAACCATTGTATATAGGATGATCCAAATCCATGAAGAATACTTAGAAGTAGAGTGACACTGCCTAAATTCCATGAAGTTATAAAACTATGAGTAAATATTGTACATTAGTCGAGATGAATGAGGATTGTTGGATCCATTGGGATATTCTCATCAGAGAGATATCATCAGAAAGATTTTCTATCACTTGGATTGGTTTCATTATGATAGTGGAGGACCCCGAGTGGATATGAACTATTGATGTGTGGGTTGGGTGTCCAATGTAATCTCATTCTTACATCAAGTGACACTAGATCAAGTGTCCCTAGGAAGAAGAAGAAAAAAGAGACATTCATAGAGTTCTCTGACATATGAATTCAAGAAGGATAAGATGTCTACCATTGATGGAGAAATTGAGAAAGGATAATAAGCCAAGGCTTGGTTGTTGGGGATGAGAAAGTATTTTTTTGAACACAACTACTCGTAAAATACAAAGATGAATATCACCATATTAAATCTGAATGGAGGACCTTCAATATGGTGGGAATACCTCAAGGAATTCAAGGGATTTAAAGGAATAAAGATGACTTGGAAGTAGATTGAGAACTATCTCAGGAAGGAATACCTATAGAAGAAATCCTTCAATGGAAATATTAAATAATTCCATGAACACAAACTAGGACAACTTACCATGGATGTTTATGCCAAGATATTCTTATATTTGTTGAGGCATTTTCCTTACTACAAGGATGAGAAAGAAAGGATACAACGTTTCCTCAATGGGTTTCCACAATCCTACTAAGATAGGATTCAATTTGATGAGCCTAAGACCTTGGAGAACACCATTAGGAAGGACAAGTGTTGTTATGATCAATCCAATCATATGAAGGATTCTATTTGAGATTGGAAGAGAAAATATAAGGATGGATTCCAGAAGAAGGGATTTAAATCATCCCCATACAAGAATTTGAAGAAACGTACTCAGTTCGATCATTCAAGTAGAAGTGTGCACTAGCATAACTTTCCATCTAAAAGTGGAAATAGATTAGCAGATAAGGAAAGAGAAAGACTAGAGGAGCCAAATAAAGGACCTCTATAAAGTTTGGGTTGTGGAGAGGCACATATATTGAGAGATTTCAATCACTGACAACATGACATCAAAATCGTTTACTATGTTCATGAAGATACTACATTCAATGATGTGGCCAAGAGTGTGCCAAAAATATATGCATCTGTTGAGAATCGACAAGCAAACCACCAAGCCTCCATGGTGGAGATGGAAGGTATGATTTCCAAGAAACCCATTTCTATTTTGATTGACCCTGGTTCTAATATTAGTTATGTGTCACCTTGAGTTGTTGAAGCATGTTCCTTACAAATAAAGAAACATGTTATAGCATGGTGGGTTCATTTAGCTACAGGGACTAAGAGGAAAGTGGAAGAGATGATAGAGAATTGTCCATTTGAAATGAGTGGACTACATACTCAAGAAATCTTGAATATCCTACCCCTGGGATCATATGATGTTTTTTTAGGTATAAAGTGGTTAGCTTCTCATAAGGAAAAATTGAACTATTCCAATAATACATTAGAATGTAAATGTGTACAAGGAAACACGAGGGTGTTGGAAGGAATTCAGAAGCCAGTCTTAGTCAAAAAAATATCAACACTGCAACTTAATAAATTCAGTCATAAAGGGTGTCCCTTGTATTAAATACAAGTGCTCAATGCCACAAAAAGCAAGGAGATAAGGGTCGAAGAACACCCAGTGTTGTGGGAGTTCAAAGACGTATTTCCATAGGAGCTAACTTGAGTTCCTCCTAAGGGAAACCTTGATTTCTCAAATGAACTTGTAACCAAATCGATACAAGCATCGAAGTACCCTATAGAATGAGTACACCCAGGCTAGTGAAGTTAAAATCACATCTGAAGGAGATGTTGGATAAAGGGTATATTAAGTCAAGTGTATGTTAGAAAAATAGGATTGTAGAGAAAAAAAATAAAACAAATGTGGAAATTAAACATAGAGGATACACAATACAATAGAGAAACAAATATACATGGTTCACCCAATTTTGGCTACATTTGGCTATGTCCATGAGAGAAATTGCCAGGTCCTTCATTTTTATTATCCGACAAATGAAGGGATACAACCTATAATACATCTGTTGTAGCTTCCTCTTCTATATATCATAGTCTCCGCTCTCATAAATACAATAATAACACACTTCTATTGCCACATTACAATTCCATCATACATAAAAGAGTGTTGTCTTCTAGAGAAAAAATCCCTAACATAACTTCTACTTTCAAATTTGCGACCTTATAATGAATGGTTCAAATTGACTAGGAAATTACAATATATAAATTGCATAAAAATAATTTTCGTCCCCCTCAAGGCCCGAGGGGGAGAATTGTATATCCTACAGTTTATTTGACCTACATATGAATTAGGAATATAATCAGGCTCCACAACCAACAACGTATCCCTGTGGGGATCACCTGATTTTTTTGTGAAGAAGAAGGATGGTACATTGCAGTAGTGCATTGATTACTCATAGTTGAATAAGATGACCATCAAGAACAAGTATCCATTTGATCTGGATTTTATGAAAAGAAAGGAATGAATAAAAAATATTATTAAAATATGCTTAGCACAGAATAATGAAGATACAATAGAATTGGTTTCTATCCAATAAGGAAGTAAGCTGAAACTGTAGAATGCAACAGAAAACAAGCCTATTGGAATGGTGGTGGCTTATCTCTAAGAAGAGAGGTGATGGATGTGCTCATTCGCAAGAATATGAGTACAATGAGGCTCTGAAGGAATTTTTATAATAAATATGAATTCCAAAAACCTAGACATCCAAAAACCTAACCCTAGGAGATGAAGCACCAAAAGTCATGTGGGCCCCATTAAGGTAAGTTAGTACATCAACTTCCCAAGGTCGTAACTTTTGTATACAATCCTTGTTTTAGGAGCACGATAGCCCATTGGAATGGTATATATGAGTACTAAACATCATGTCATTAGACTGTCACCTAGTCTACAATCTAATTGTGGCAAGCCCTAAAAATGTTTTATAGGGCTTCAAAACAGCCCCAGAAGTTGGGGACTCGAAAACTAGGAAAAAATTGCCAAACTGGAAAACTGCCAAAATGAAGCAGTTGGAATAGGTGGGAGGCCACCAACATCCATATGGATAAATCCTTCCCACTTAGGAAGAAATGGTCTCCATTTCATTTATTTCCCCCATCATATGAGGAAATTTTTGTTGAATTTGGCCCTGGGTGAGCCACTTGCCTTGGTGTAGGAGTTACCCTGCTTTGAAAACTTGATAAAGTTGGATCCTTTTTTATCAAGTTCCCTTGAATTGTGTGTCCACAATATGATTACTGGATTCCTATTTCATGCAATAAATATTTATCCTTGTTGGTTTCAACTGTTCTTCTATCTCTAAGGTGTCCAATAATGGTGGGAAATATGGCCGAAGGAGAGCCACGTTGAACACTGGGTGTAGGCCAAGAAAAGGGGGAATGTTTGGCTCAAAATCATTGTCACCCATAGCCTTGGTGAGTGTGTAAGGTCCATAATGGAGTGGTAAACGATTCCAATGGGCCCCTGTAAGGTGCTCTTTCTTCAAGTGCAACCAAAGTGTGTATCCCACCTGAAACTTATGTGGCACCCGATCTTGATCATGGTGTTGCTTGTACTTGGTATTGGACTTCTGTAAAATATATTGAACCTATCAGCGGATGTGATAGATCCTCTCAATGAGCTAGGTGTCTTTGTCAGCTTCAGTTGGAGAAGGGGCTGAGTCGATCGAGGTAGCCGCAAGGGGTAGTGAAACATTCATGGGACCCAATGGTTGGAATCCCAACCCCACCTGAAAGGGGTTGTGGCCGGTTGAGATATGTAGGGATCAATTGTAGCTATGATGAACATAGAGAAGACTCTCATCCCATGTGTGGGGATTCTTGGAATTTTACATGCGCATGATATGCACGATCATTCGATTGATGACCTCAGTTTGGTCATCTGTCTAGGGGTGGAAAGTAGTGGATTTGGTGAGCTTGGTATCCAACAGTGACCAAAGGCTCAACCAGAATGTGTTGAGGAACCGATTATCTCGATATGAGACAATGGTTTATGGGATTCCAAAATGTACACATACTTGTTCAAAGAAGATCTTGGCAGTGGCCTCTACTGTGATGCTCTTCTTACAGGTGACCAGAAATGCCATCTTGGAAAAGAGATCAACAACCACAAAAAAATAGTCAGTTCCCCTCCTGGTGGATGGAAGGCATGGAATATAGTCCATTGATATGGATTCCCATGGCCTGTCAGGAGTAGTTAGAGGGCTGTACATGCCTTGTTTCTTAGTGGTCAGTTTGGTAATAGCACAGGAAGTGCAGTACCTGATATACTTTCCCACATCCTGCTAAAGTTTCAGCCAATAGAAATGTTTATGCAGTACTACCACTGTATTTTTGATGTTGAAGGGTCTTGCCACGTGACTATAGTGGGATTCCCAAATTAGCTTTTCCCTCTCATTGATGGAACACAGATATGGCCCAGATGGCACAACATCCCATCCTGAAGATGGAAATTAACGACAACTAAGTTTGTGCCCAACATTTGGTAGTTGGTGGTGAAGTTAGGGTCTATCTCATAGAGGTGGGGCCATCCATAGGTCTCATGGTTTCAAGATTCTAGAACCATGGTGAGTGTCGTGACTGGAGGTCGGCTAAGGAAATCAACTATTCGGTTGGTACTTCAGTTTTTATACTTTATGTTGACATATAACTACTACAAGTATGTGGACCACTTCTGATGCCGGTCATTATGAAATTTTCCTTGTGTCTGCATGAACTGTAATGGCTTATGATTAGTGTGGATGATTGTCTCATTCCCAAGAATTTAATATCTCCATTGGTGGAAGGCTTTCACTGATCTGAACCTGGGGGTGATTAGTTTCCAATAATTGTTTGATCATGTCACTCCTCCAAAGGGTTAGTTATAGATCATTTTACTTGAGCTGATTGCAATTAAATGTATAGTTGAATTCTTTATATAATTGAATTCAAATTGAATTAAAGCCTCTTTTAGCTTCATTATATGTTATATGTCATTCTTTCATTTACTGTTCTATTTGCAGAAATTCATGAAACGTAACATAATAACAAAACACATAAGAGATATGACACTTCCCTTGATGACTGAGTTCACCGGATGTGGGCTACGTCTCTGGTCTTTCTCCAAATATTGATATATTTATTCTCCTCGTTGTAATGATGTCTCTTCTTTACAAGTTGTAAAGCCAAAGTCTCTTTTCGGTTACAGAAACAAGATATCGTAATGTGATGAGGAATGTTTACAAGCTTCACAAGTTCTCATGCTCATGAGGCATCCATGATGCTGACATGGAAATCATTCCCACATACTCAATACATAAAAAGAGGAAGAATAATAAATGACCCCCATCATCATGGAGCCATACAATTCCTTAGATATGTTGCTCAAATCCAAGCATATATGCATCCCATACATAGATCCCAAAACTACGAGATTCATGACTGCTTTGTTGGCCACTTATCATCCAAGTGTCACAAATTATCTTTCACATGTAGCTGATTTGTTTATGTGTAGGAAGAGAAGAAAGGAAGAAAATAGAAGGAATAAGTTGGTCTTGTTTCCTTTCCACAGCCTCTCCCTGCTCCCTCATACCTGTATCAAGCATACTATGTTGCAACATTCAATGAGAAAGCAACATAATAAAAAGCAAGCTTACATTGTCTCTTCCTGAATTTAGCCCACTAATTGGAGTCTCTTATACCGAAACAAACATCACCATTGGATTTTTGTCATCGAATAGCATAAATTTGAATGTCAAATCATCTCCATCAGATTCTGTCAACTTCAAGCCTCCTTTGGACCTCTGCCTCGATCCATGTGCAAGTCTCTGCAATTAATGCACTGAACTCTTCATTGAAAACCAGCGGACTGGTGACTATCCCCTTTCATTCTGGAATAATATTGGTTTAAAATTTAAATTTGGGGCAGATTTAGCAAGTCCAACCCCAATGGTTCATTGTCAATTTGGGTACTAATTAAAGTTTGTTTGTTAGGGAGGTCCCAAGGTCAAACTTTTGGGACTCCCCCCCATTTTGGAACCTGTTAAAAAATAAATATATGGTCTACCCATATATTAACTAACCGATCACCAAATTTATCCAAGAGGATAACTTTGGCATCCACTTGATAAGACACCAGCACAGAAAAGTTGTGATATGACCCACATTTAATATTTGGTTGATACTTCACTGGATCTGGAGGAGATACACCACTAACTTTGGCAGATTGGTTTCCAAGTTTGGCGGGTTGGGTTGGATGTTTGGCCAACCATTTTCTAAATTGGAAAATTCGTTTGTTAGCCCTCATTGGGCATTTTCCTGCTTCCACGTGGCAGCCAATGATTGAGCCATGTAGCAGCCAACCATTTGTTGAACCTAGTACAGTCACCTGCATATGTCTCCCTTCCACATGTCATCTAGGTAATGGTCCATGTGTTAGTCTGTGAGAGAACCACTTGGTGGCTCCTCAATGGTGCCACATGGCATCACCTGGGGGTGCCACATGTCACATTTTTATTGGCCCATTTGGTGGCCCAAAAATGCCAAATCAGCATGCCATGTGGCACATTTTCATTGGGCCATGTCATCATGTTGATGTCACTACCACTGTGACTATGAAGTCACCTTCCATGTCCTATATGGATGCCACGTCACCTTCCATGTGGTTGTATGGATTCCACATGGTTGTATGAACTACCACATGAAACTTTCTCATTGGTCCACATGTTGACCTAAAAATACCAAAAATGAGTGACATGTGGTAGCCTCTAGTGCTTCCATGTCAGCATGATGACATCATCATGACACATGTATCTTTCTGATTGATCCACGTACCCTGTACAAATGATGAATTCATATGTACTAATTCTGACATCAAAAGTACAGATGTTGAATCATCCCTTCTCACTGGGCTAGGTTGACCAAAACTTTGACCGCGATTATATTTTGATCTGTACTCCGTTTGACGAATTGTTTACACCATTGGAAATCTTGTGACGCGCTCCTCACAATGATGCTAATTTATCTGAGTTTTGAGGACTTTGAATGTTTTCCCTCTATGAGTTGTTGAGTCCATTTTGAGCCTCCTGGGACACTTCTGAAATTTCTGTGATGTTCCCTAGATCCTTTCAGATCATGCCTCCCAACTGAAAGGAATCTTAGTCCCCAAAAGTATTTACATTATAAGTTTCATGTCCATTGGACTTAAAAAATAAAAATCACACCCAAACTACCTTACAAGGCCTAAAAATATCAACATGTGCAAGAAAAGAATGATATCAAACAATTACCACTTTTACAAAATCCCCTTCTATGGGGTCTGAATTACAACATGTGATTTATAAATATGGCCAATCTTGACTAACTCAAGGATTTTCCCCATCCGTTCAGTCACTATGCCGAACAGGTCCTGTTTACCAAGTTGTCCTTTCTCTGGTAGTTGGTTTCCTCATGGTGGCAGATTTCCCTGCAACACTACCTGATTGGTTGTCTCCCTTAGAGGTGTATGCCTGGTATTCTTGTTCCTATTTGGACATAGACTTGGATGCAAGACCCAACATGTGGCCTCTTGATGTCCATCTCTGCTACAATGGTTGCAATATCCTTTTTCCTTTAGAGGTGTATTTCCCCTACTCCTTTCTGTGTGTGGAGAGTGATCTTCTATCCTCGTCTTTTTCCTGGTTTCCATAACCTTCATGTACAAGGATTTTCACTTCCAACACTGGGACACTGCGTGGTTATTCAATCAACAAAAAGTGCATGGTATTTGATGCCACAAGCTCTATTGTATATTATTAACATGCTTATAATCAAATGGAAATTTTGAGTTTCAATATTTATTATACCTTGGTGAGTTGTCTCTCGAGTCAGACTGGATCAGTTTCAATATCCTGATGAACTTTTGACTTTTGGACTCTCAGTGACTGTCCTAGGGTAATCTTCCCAAATGGTTTTGGAATTTTCTCCTACATCCTTTGGGACATAACCTATCCTGACATATCAAGGCCAAACCACTGCCTCGATGGGATCCACAATACCGTGTCCATTGGCCCCAAGGCCTCCTCCTTCGTATCCCATTTTTCCCATCAACTTTAAGTTGATGCATGAAGTATGTTGTTCAAGGACTTTAAAAGATTCATCAACACTAATAAATAAAGGAACTAAACATGGTTTATTTACCTCCATCTCGAGATGGGAATATTGGTCTAATTCTCGAGATGTGTCCAGTTGTTTCTGGTGAGAAGGATCAGTGGATGATGCTTATAGAAATCCTCTTTGGTTTATGGATGCCTGGATGCCATCTACATGTTCGTGACAAAGTGTGCATGCATTTGCACTTTCATGCTCGAACCCATAACTGGTGAAGTTTCTATGGTCACAAAATGGTCTTATAACTGTCTCATTCCTAGAGCCTTCCCCTGTCTGTACCTTCATGTCTTCCAGATGCTCTTACAAACTTTAGTTTTCTTCCTCTGCAACATGAAACAATTTATTTAATCCAACATTCTCTTCTTGAAGGATTTGGTTGAGCTCTTAAATCTCATTGAACCACAATTTTTGTGGCGATCTCACCATTCTCAGTTTCAACACCTACAACCGATATCAAGCCTGATCTAATACCACTTGATCTAAAATCAGGGGTGATTAGTTTCCAATAATTGTTTGATCCCATCAGTCCTTGAAAGGGTCAGTTATAGATCATTTTACTTGAGCGGATTGCAATTAAAGGTATAGTTGAAGTCTTTATAGACTTGAATCCAAATTGAATTAAATCCTCTTTTATCTTTCTTATGTTTTATGTGTCATGCTTGCATTTACTGATCTATGTGCAGAAATTTATGAAAC
>JZKD02S1346974.1:0-11637 GCA_000966675.3 Picea glauca | reverse complement strand
GTCCATGTTTAATGGATATCCTCTCATCTTGGGAAGACCCTGGTTGGCCACATAAGATGCATACATCAACTGTAGAGAATGAAACATGACTATTATTGATGGTCAATCCCCCCAAAAAAATGTTCTTTACCGCCTTCTCAACCATTAATGAAAGAACATTTTCCAATGTGGATAGAAGAAGAGGAAGAGGACCTAAATCGAATCTATTTTTACCCCATTTTCACCATAAACATAGCCTTGGATAGCAGAGAAGTTGATGAAGACACTTTCATCTCAAATTTCCTGCAAAATAAATATCATGCTGATGTGAGGATATATGGAATAAATGATGAAGAAATGGAATCATGGGTAGAATTTTTTACAGATAAAGATGATAATGCTACTATTAAAACCATAGAAATATTACCCTATAAAACATTGAAAATCAGCACTAACCTCACTAATGAACAAGAGAGTAAATTACTAGTTGTTCCCAAGAAACACTTTGTAGAATTTTCCAAGGAATACAAAGAATACATCATCAAATAAATGCATACTCCTTTAAAACAAAAATATGTCAAAAGCTTCCTTGGACATGCAAGTTACTACAAGAAGTTCATCAAGAATTTTAGCAAGCTATATTCCCCTATGTTTTCCTCATTGTCTAAAAGCATAAACTTATGTTGGACACCACAATGTCAAAAGGAAATTGAATGCATCAAATAAAAATTCATCACAACCATTATTATTCAAGGTCCCAAATGACATATTTGCTTTTGTTGTGTGAGGAATCAACATCTTCCATTTTTCTTGTTTCATTGTTGAAAGACTTAATTTCTCCCAAGAAATAGGGACCTTGTCTCTTCATATGAATCTCTTGAATTGTTGTAGAAGCCAAGTCATCCTCATGATATTCATTGATACTTTCTCAAACTTTTACTTAAAGTTTTTCTAAATTTAAACTCATTGATCCCAAGACTCTCTTGAATTGTTGTAGAAGCCAAGTCATCCTCATGATATTCATTGAGATTTTCTCAAAGTTTTACTTGAAGTTTTTCTAAATTTCAACTCGTTGATTCTGGCTATATTGGCGAGTTAATATTTCCCTCATTGATTCATCTAGTATCGGCGAGTTAGACATTTTCCCGTCGACATAGAAAGCACTCAACACTTAGCAAAATTATCGATTTTAAACTGTGTGTATCGACAAACATAAAGTATTGGTCACTGAAACACCGATATTCGTCTCGCCATCACCTACGATACAATTAATTTAATGGATCCTTCTCATGTATCAGCATCCATAAGCTAATCCTCTCCGACACATTGATACTTATCTAGTCACCACCATCGACTGACACTTAGAATCAAAATGACGATTGAAGCTCTATTTCAGCCACCATGTCGCTTCGATCACCGATACAATTCTCTCCACACGTCGAGTTTTAAATATTGAACATCGATGTGTTATTTCCTTCGTGGAAAAAGATTATTTGAATAGCACCGATATGATCCTCACATATCAGAAACGATCATTTGATCGACACCAGTAAGTACTTCATTGTCTCAACGTCGATCTTCCCTTCGAGGCCGATACACTATAATCGATCCCTCTTTTGAACACTTATCAAAAAATTAGTGAAATAATTTTTGCAATGATACTGGTATTAAAAGAGATTTCTTATCGGATCGTGGTTCACAGAGTTGGCACAACTCTTTACAAGGACAAGAAGGCCATCTAGCCTACTTTTCCATTATGGTTCGAGTCATATTCCTTTGAAGATGTTAAGGAAGCCTAGTCCAAAGTGGACACAATGAGATCCTTCCACTTCAGAGAGGGAATATTCTAGAGGTATGATCTTATGGAAGTGGTAAAGAAACACTTCATCAGGCACAAGGATCGATGGGACTACATGATATACAATTGGGAAGAAGAAGAGATTCAATGTCATGTCAGAACTTACCATGACGTAATATTCAGGAGTAAAGGAAACCCTCTACGAAGAATCTCATATGAGGAAAGATCATGAGAGTCCAGAAGAAGGATGATCAAGATGTGACAGCGGTATCCATGACCACAACTTCAACCTTTGAAGTAGCAACAAAGGTAGAAAAAGAAGAAAGAAAACTAAAATTCGCTAAATCTGCTAAAGCGGAGGGAAAAAAAAAGGATAAAATAAGTTGAAGAGGAAGAGAAGAGAAAAAAAAGGTAAGTCAAGGAAGCAGGATCATTCAAGTAACAAGGAAAAGGTCCAGAAGAAAAAGGAGGATGTGATTGAACATACATGAAAAAAAGAGGAAGTTGCACCTAAGGTAGCAGTTGAAGCCAAAGTAGTAGCAAAGGACAAAGAAAAAGCAGTAGTGGAACAGAAATAAGTGGTGGTGGTGTAAACAATAGAGAAGAGAGAAATGAATGAAGAAACAACAAAAGTAGCAGAGGAGAAACAAAGGAAACATGATGAAGAAGCATTGAACAATGCTTCCTCTCCCATGGATACAGATATCCCAGGGTCATCAACATAAGCCTCTATTATAAATGGGAACTTCCCACTCGGTGAACTTGGATTGGGACTCTTCACGCCCTCTAAGTCTAACAAGGTGGCCAATCTAAATGCATTCCAGTTCGACAAGGCCTCCAATAGAATTGTACAAAAGAAAACAAGGAAGCTCCCATTCACCGAGAGAGCTCTTGTATTAGTGATTACAAAAATCTCGATGATAGAAAATGTCATGAAGGACCCAATCTCTATTGTATCTATGAGTGTCACCTTCATGATGGCATGAAAACATAACCTCAAAGACCCAATTTGTGAAAATAAATAAAAGGATGAATGGATCATAGAGCTAAAAGAAGAAATCAGGTGTGGGAAGAAAGATAAGGGGATACTCAAAGAGTTCAGGATATGCACAAAAATATTTAGGACAAAACTCCATGAGATGGATATTGAAATGTATGAAAACTTCAAAGTCTTCTAGTAGTTGTGAGGGAAAATCATATCCCAACAAAGATCGGTATAGTACAAGAACATCAAATTTTCAACCATCAGCGAAAGTTTGAAGGATATGCAATGGTGGATTGATGAGAACATGGATGTCCCAGCTAGGATTCCTTTCATCTTGGAGTGGGAAAGGAATATTGACTATTCCACCCTTTATAGCTTCCAATACGTTATAGATAAGGATGACAGGGACACAAGGAATTCATTGATCATCTATGCACAACTTCACAAGATAGTACACATTTTAACACATAAAGGGAGTCTACCTCCTATCGAATCACTTGGGGAATCCAAAAAAAATGAACAGATCTTTGAAGAGATCTAGAAAAATATGAGGCAGATGCAAGTATATGCCTAGGTTGTGAAAATGGTAACAACTAATCTGATGTAAGAACATCTCGTCAAGCCAACCAAGACACAAAATATGGTTCGAGCTTTCATGGTTAACTTGACGAGAGACATGAAAAACCTCTTTCAAAACTCATCCTCTCATGAAGTTTCCATGGATATGCTCCTATACCATAGGTTCATCCCCATCATAGCATAGCATGAAGCCTTAGAAGCCTATTTGAGAGACGAGGATAAATAAATAATTAATACAAAACAACAAATTATAATTTGTCCACAACCGTCTCCTATTTTGTCTTTTTGTCAATTGTAGTCAATTTGGTCTTATTGTAACACTTGTTAACATCATTTTAGAAAGGGAAGATAAAAATACTTGTAATTGTTACATAATTAAGTTTGAGAAGCCTCGAGGGTCAATTTTTTTAGAGAGAGCTACACTTGTTGATGGTTAGTTTGTTGTGAACTATTTCTAATAGGATGTTATGTTGTTACATGCATTGTGATATTGTTGTTTTGTTTATAGTCTTTTCTTGTGAAAACATAAACTCTTATTGTAGTTTGGTTTCTTCTATTTTATTATTTATCCTAAGATGATGAGTAGTTTATGCATTAGATTTCAAAGCTCAAAATAATATGGTTGTGTCTTTATATGTATGTTTTATCTAACTCTGTTAATTCTTAACAACTCTATGAAAGAATTATTTATAGGGATTAGTGGCATTTATGGTTGCTAATTAGTTATTATAGTCACTCCAAGTTAGGATATGATAGATTAGATTTTAATTCTGGAAGTAGTTAATTTTCATATGAATTCTCCATTGCATTCATAACCATTCAATCATCCCCCCAACCCAGTAATGGAAGGCGAGACATAATCAATATGAGTCTCCTAAATCATATGATGCATAGTATAATTGGGACCGTGTATCGTGGAGTACCCCTTTCTATTGAAGGGAATGTTTTTCACATCAATAGAATTGGCGCTAGAAGGAGGGCATAAATTTTATGGATAGAGGTAATTTTCGATAATCGCTTGGTCAGTGCTTTGATAACATCTGCATTGAAAAATGAATACCACATATCTCTTTTGAGCAGGAAATTACCTTTGAAGATTGTAATATTGCATTCTAAATTTATGTTGTTGGGAGTCTAGAAACCAACCCCAAGTCTTGGTGCATTGTTCCTAATGTGGAGTTTCTCGAAACTAGGTGAATTACCCATTCATTCACCAAGTTACTTTGATTCTTACCCATAGCTTCAACACTACCTCGGAAGAGATATACCCATGTCAATAGAGCTTTGAATTAGTCTAGCATTCTTATTGACTTTGTCGAGTATTTAGTTGCATATGATTTGCAAGAAATACCTATGCCTTTGGACTAGATACCTCCTACACCTCCAGGTTCTACCATCCTGATTATGAACACCACTCTGAAGGTGAACTCTCTAGATCTAATTATGACGATAACATGGATGTCTCAAGGAGCTTCAATCTTACCGAGGCTTATGCATGAGCTAGTTAAACATCAAGAAACACTTTTTCTGAAGTTTGATGCGAAAAAATATTGT
Source organism: Picea glauca (assembly GCA_000966675.3). Classification (NCBI taxonomy): domain Eukaryota; kingdom Viridiplantae; phylum Streptophyta; class Pinopsida; order Pinales; family Pinaceae; genus Picea; species Picea glauca. The sequence continues at coordinate 6,742 of JZKD02S1346974.1, read as the reverse complement.
TACCAAGAAGATCACATCAAGAACTTCTATTTAGCTATTTGTCTCCTTGTTGTCTACCACAAGGATGTGGTGTGGAGTCTCTTCCCTTATACTTTCGAGAATAAGGATTTTTCGTGGTATTATAATCTATTGGTGGGATCCATAATCTTCTAGGAGGATTTAGAGAAAGCCTTCCTCAGAAAATTTGGAAATGAGAAAACTTACACAACCTTGTTCAAAGAGTTGGTGGCCCTAAAAATGGAGAAAATGGAGAAGTTCAAGGATTTTAACCAAAGTTTCACCACCATCCTCATTAGGTTCCCTACTAATTCTTTTCCTTTTTAATCCATGACCGTAGAATATAACACTTTGACATTACATCCCTCCATAGGCATGTTTCTTAAGTGAGCTGAAAAAGTTACTTTAGCCTAGAATTTTGAAGAAGCCAAGGAGGTTGAGAAAGAGTTACTCCATTTGGGTATCCATCCTACAACCGAGGAAACTAAAATAGTTGGGAATAAATATTTACTCCTAACCAAGCCTCCCAAAAAATATCCTAAGTTGTAAGGAGTTGGAAAAAGTAGTCAAGTTGGTCAAAAAGCTATCTAATGAAGTAGTGAATCTCAAGAAATTTTTTGGTGAAGGGTCTTCCAAGTAGAAACCTTTCCTCTCGTACTTTAAAAATAATTATAACATAACTAAACCACTAGATACCCCTAGTATTACATTAAATGTGGATGATCTTGGTATGGACAACATATGTTCGTATCACCAAATGAACCATTCTGAAAAAACATGCCCTTAATGGATTAATTCAATGACCTTGGTCATCAACCAACTATTAGATTAGTAGGAAATTTTTAATGACCAAACCAAAGAGACAGAAAAAGAAGAAACCACTGAGGAAAATGATACCACAAAGGAATCAACCATGTTTTTGTGGGACTGATGTTTAGACTCAGATGATGAACAAGTCAAAGATATTTTTGTAGGAGATACCAAGATCTCATAAGCTACTCCCAAGGATTATAACTTATGAAACAAAGGGGAAATAACCAACACTTCTTTACATTCAAAATATGTCCCTTCCCATAGGAAAATGAATCCTCTCACAACTTATTAGAATTGAAACAATCCTACATAGGCCAATAGTAATCCCAACATTTTACAGTAAAATAAAGCCCCAAACAGATATGAAACTCATGATTTAAAATGCAACATCATTGAAGATCTCAAGAAACCCAAAGACAATATTTCCATTTATGACATATGTTCACTTCCCAAATAATGGATCTCATTCTTAACACATTTGAGTTCACTAATCCTCATAAAAAATATTGTTGTTGTAACAAACAACACTCTCAAAGATGTTGAAATGAAAATAGAAAACAAAGTTGAAACAAAATTTGCCATAAACACAACTAGTAAATGGTCACGCTATAGATCCATGGTCCCACCTTTTCTTCTTACATTTGAAATTTTGAATTTAAATGTGCACATTTTCTTAGCTGACCCTTTTTATTCCTCGAATGTGATGCCCTATTCAATTTTTTAAAAGATAAATGTTTTCCCATAAAAGAGCACGACTAGGATCATACAATTAGATAGATCATATGTAAAAGTAATGGGGGAACTCAAAATATTCATGATTAGATTATATTTTTACTCGAAAGTGCATCAAGTTATTGATATTATTGTAGTGGACATTCCATAATATTACGGTTTACTATTGAGTAGGGACCGATCTGCAAAACTATAAGGCTATTTCTCCACAGACTATACCCACCTATGGATTCCATACAAGGGAAGGAAAAAACAAATCAGAGTGGACAACAAATCCCACATGAAACACACGGTAAATAAAATTGAACGTAAGAATGAACCTATAAGTATTGATCATACCACATTAGGAAATTGTTTTTTAAAGGATTACCATGGTTTCTATACAATGCCTGCATCTTCACTCTAGACAAGAAAACATATTGAACTCCTTCACTGCACTCGGTCTAAAGAAAATGACTATAATATAGTAGAAATATATAGTTTCAATTTTACTAACACAATTTTAGGTACTAACATTTGGTCGTTATTATTTGAGGGCTCTGAATCACAAGAGGGAGTCGAACAGGTTGGATAGTCATTGATCCTGAAAAACGTAAACTCTTATATCCTTCCATATAGAGTTTCAATGCACCAAAAACACTATTTAATATGAATCATTGTTCCAAGGCCTTAAAAATGCAATTGATCTCAAGGTAAAATTCCTACAGGCTACGAGTTTTTGGTGATTAAAAAATAATTTTAAGATAGGTAAGGAATAATATACAATGTTTGTCTCCCCATATGAAAGGTTACCAACATGAGGTATGGAAATTAATAAATTATTTTGATTCCTTTAACATTACTACCATACCTCGCTCTCAAAATGTTGTTATTGTTGATAATTTAGCTAGCACAACATGTAGATTCACACCCTTGAATAATGGTTTTACTGTTGAAATTATTTTTAGGCTTTTCGTACCCAATAATGTCACCAACTGGAGGGTGTTTAAAAATGAATTTCAACTGAGAGACTTCCTTACATTAGCAATGATGTATTCCAGGATTTTGTGATAGATGATGAAGTACACCCAAAAAATATACAGGATTATCAAGATGAGGAAAATAAGATCAATGCTAACTACATCTCAAGGAATGTACTTACGCTTGAAAATCTATTTGATTTGCAGTCCAAATTCAGAACAATAATGAACCCAAATATGAATAGCTCAATCATGATCATTTATCAACTTAGGAACTTGTTGTTCATAGGCAAAGAAGCATACCTTCACGCAATTTTTCAAGAATACCTACAAAGTTTGAAAATGTATGACACTCACATCAGTCAACACATGATTCCCATCAAAGAGGGTGTCAAATTGTTTCAACATAAACTTAGGAAGATACATCCAACTCTTGAGCCATTGACCCAAAAGGACCTCAAGAAATTATTGGATGCCTAGATTATCTTTAAAGTGTGACATTCTACTTAGGTGTCAAATACCTATTAGAAAAAAATTAGGGGAAATCAGGTTGTTTGTATATTTCATAATTATAAACATAGTCTCTGACAAAGATAACTACCCCATTCCCCTGATGGAATACATACTCCATCTCATATTTGGTTCTTATATTTTTTCTCTTCTAGATGGGTTTTCTAGATACAATCAAGTTCTCATAGCACAAGAAGGTCGTCTGAAGACCACTTTCAGAACCAAGTGGGGAATGTTCATGTATCGAAGAATTCCCTTTGGCTTGATTAACGCAAACAAAAAATTTCCAAAGGAAAATGGACATGGTTTTTAAAGGTTTGATCATTCATAGTGTGGTGATATATCTCAATGATGTTATGGTGTATTCAAAGAAGACATATGATCACCTACACAACCTGAAACAATTTTTTGAAAGATGTAGGAAGTACAAAATCTCTCTTAATCCTAATAAAATAATCTTTGTTGTTTCAGAAGGAAAACTATTGGGGAACATAGTTTCTAAGTATGGGATCTCCATTGATCCATAATGCATTAAATCCATCATGCAGATCCCATTCCCAAACAACAATAATTCTATGCAATCATGTTTTGGGAAGATAAATTTTGTAAGAAGATTTGTATCTGACTTTTACGAAACAGTTAAACCCCTCCAACAGATGATCAAGAAGGACACTAAGATCAAATGGACAAATTTTCGAAAGGAATCTTTTGAGAAATTCAAATTTTCCACAAAAATAACCCCTGCACTTCAAAGTCTAGACTTCTCCAAAGACTTCTTGTTGTACACATTTTTCATATCATTCTCTTGCACCAATGCTCACCCAAAAGGATAAAAAAGGGAATGAATTCCCCATAGAATCCATGAGCATGGGACTTCAAGGTGTTGAATTAAACCACCCACAAGTGGAAAATCAATATTTTAATGTTCGCAAAGAAATTAAACAATTTAGGGCTTACATACCAAATAATCACACCAAAGTAATCATCCCTCTCCTAGCAATTTGGTCTCTCTTTGTACAAAATGAATAAGATGAAAGGTGGGGAAAATAGATGACTTCCATGCAAGAATATAACCTAGAATTTAATCCAATAACCATAGTCAAAGGTCAACGCATGTGCAAGTTAGAAATTAAGGCCATTGATTCCAAAGACTTGAAAGAAGAAGGATAGCAAGTAGAACTAGTAATATATGCACATCGGTCTCCTTACACACCGACACTGGAGAATTCATTGTACAATGACCTCAAGAAATATCTTGACCATGGCACTACTCCTGAACATCGCAATGCTAAGCATAAAATAGCGTTGAGGTTAAAATTTGCACAATACATGTTAGTCCATGGTATCCTTTTCAGAAGGAATTATGATGGAGTTCTCCTTTGATGCGTGGAGAAACAATATGCCAATATAGTTCTCAAGGATATTCATGAGGAAATTTCATAGGAGAAACTATAGATCATAAGATCCTGAGGGATGGTTACTATTGGCCTATGGAATTTAAATATGCTCATGCTCACGCTCATAGCTTTGATGTTTTCCATAAATATTCTAGAAGAGAAAGTAGGTCTGTTGTTCCACTCCAACCTATTATTGTGAAAGAGCCATTTGAATAATTGGGGATAGACATCATCGATGATATTAACCCTCACTCATCCAAGAAACACATGTATATTCTCACCTCCACTAATTATTTCATGCATTAGATGAAATTCATGTCGCTAATTGAGGTAAACAAAGAAGTGGTGACTAATTTTTTGGAACAACACATTATCATCAGGTTTGGAGTACCTACTACCCTTGTGTTTGATAATTCTATTTATTTCTCATCATTAAAATTAGTTTAGTTTACTTTTAAAAACGGAATCATTCTAAAATATTCATCTAATTATTACCCCCAAGGAAATGTCCTAGCCGATTCTATTAATAAAACTTGATTTGTATCCTAAAGGGAATTGTAGTTGATAAATAGATCAATTAGAACAATTATCCACCTAATTCTCTCTAGGAAGACCATGTCACTACAAAAGAATCTATAGAGAACTACCCATAGTTTCTCATTTACAAGAAGGACGCCATTCTCCCTCCAAACATCTATATTTCTTCCCTTCATCTCACTCAATAGTCACATAGGAGGGAATGCCCTGCAATCCAAAAATGTATAAACACCTTCGTAAAATTGGAAGAAGATCGAGCCATAGGAAAAATGAAATTTGATGCCCATCAACAAACCATAAAATGATTTTTTGATAAAAAATCTACTAGTGAAAAGGACTTTCAAGTTGGTGAATTGGTTCTCAAACGGGACAAGCCACATGAGGACAAAGGGAAATGCTCTAAGTTTCAACAACTATGGTTGGGTCCTTTCCAAACTAAGGAAATGATTAACCTGTGCACCTACAAATGGTAAAACCTTAAAGGGGATGTATATCTCTTCCCTGTAAATGGACAAATTACTAAGCACTACATCAACTATCCTTTTGAGGAAAGTCTATTCTACATAAATAAAGGAGTCATTTTCCTAATCTTTTGATGGTTTATTTTATTTTGTTTTTGGTTTATGCATGCTTTATTACCATTATGCTTTTTATTTTCATTGATTTTTTTTCTAGTCTGGTTAGATTTCCCTTTCTCTCTCTCTCTCTCTCAATATTGTTTCCTTAGATTTCCCAGAAAACTTGGTGTCATGAATCTAAATATTAGTCATGACATGGCACATTGGTACCAAAAATATTGAAAATATACATTTTTCGTCTAGACACAACTTTATATGTTCTCTAAATAATTACTATGCATGAACCTAGATCAGATTCAACATAGGAACATGGTTAAGTGGAAGATGAGTATTACACTCTAAAATTGTTGCGAGAGTGAGAAAGTGGTCGTACCCAAGAGAATGTTCTGTGCTTATGTGAAATTAACATACTAAGACTAATTTTCGAGAGGAACCTATAGTACTCAACGCATGATGCTCAGGAAGATAGCTCATATATAATTAAGTTTGAAGATATCACTTTCTCAGGTGTCATCTTGCATGTCTTTAAAGGAAAACTAGAATCCCCCAATCCACCTCTTTCTAGAAATCAAGAGAAAATCATCTCAGAAAGGTAAAGGATTGGGGAAAGAAATTCCATCTCATGTGGGACATGAAGGTATCTATGTTGGGGCTATGGATGCTCACTAGCAATGGAGAAAGGGTTGTGACACCTAGGTGAGTCTATTTGGGATATGGATGCTCGCTAGTAGTGGAGAAACACCAGAGAAATGTGTAATCAACTTGCATTTTCAACATTCTTGATGCATCATTATATTCAATTACTTCACTTTCCTCCCCAAGAAGGTCCAAATTTGAAAAGGGATACTATTGTGATCAACCAGTCCTAGGCATGGCCATAATCTCTCTCTGTCCTTATTAAAATTTGTCTCATCGAATTATATACTTTGAAACCTGTGGGACCTTCTCAGTCTCCCTCTAGGTTATGCACATTAAGTCTTTCTATTTAGATACTTTATCATAAATTCATGGCTTCTACCAATGTGTCACCAATTGTTATGCTAGTCACCAACAACTTCTCTTTTTCTTATTTCATTGCTCAAAGAGTCAATTTCTCCCAAGAAATAAAGAACCTCCTTTTCTCATCTTAAGACTCTCTTGACTTATTGTAGAGTCCAAGTCATCCTCATGATCTTCATTGATACTTTCTCAAACTTTCGCTTAAATTTTTTCTAACTTT
>JZKD02S1346963.1:0-11637 GCA_000966675.3 Picea glauca | reverse complement strand
TAGGCTAGATAGCCAAACAAAGGGTAGTGCACCTCTCTCCAAGGATAGCGCAACACAAAAGACTGATTAGATAGTCCCAAACCCTATCCAAGAGATATTCAAGCCAATACTGAAAACTTTTTGCTGTTGCAGCTGCACCAACAACTCTCCTCCAAACCTGCGCACAAGACTGCAACTGCAGTGCGCACCAAACTGGGAACTGCAATTCTGAGACATTACAAATGAGAACTGGTGCCCTGTATTTATAGTAGTTCTGCCAGTTTTGCTTGGACCGACTTCTCCTTCTGGATAAGTGTCTGTTCAGTATATTGTTATTATTTCTGGTCAACTTCTTCTCTTAGAGGCTAATAACCTAATATAAATTATATTTTTGAGCCGACAAGGCTTCTAGGGTTATTAGCTAACTCATTAGGGTTTCTCTTACTTCCCGGAGTCTTCTATTCTCATCAGGTTCATTCATGGAGGTAAATACCTCCCGCAGCTACCATAATATTAACAATATGTACCCTACATAAAAGATGAAAAGGTAAAAGTGCAACGATTTATCAGTGGGTTACCTCAGACCTACCAGAATAGGATTGAGTTTGATGATCCAAAGACCTTAGAAGACACTATCTGAAAGACAATGTATGTTATGAATAGTTTGAGCATCAGACAGAACCTCGCGAGGACTAGAATAAGAAGAGTAGTTCGGGGTTCAAGAAGAAGGGGTTTAAATCCTCAAGATTTAAGAACTATAGGAATGATTCAAGGATAAGCCTTCCTACCCGACGTGTGTATCAACAAAATTTCCCCTCCCATAGTGGAAATAAACCTTTTGGATCAACCCATGAAAAACTAATAACCCAAAGAGAGAACTCTTGAAATGTTGGGGTTGTGGAGAAGAACATGTGTTGAGGGATTGCCCACACAGACAACAAAATAGTAGGAGAGTCTACAACATCCAATAAGCTACCATATTCAATGATGTGGCTAGGAGAATGCCACGGATTTATGTGGCTTGGGATAATAAACAAGCCGACCACCAAGCTTCAGTGGGTGAGATGGAAGGTATGATAACCAACTATCTAGTTTCTATTTTAATTAACCTTGGTTCTAACTTGAGTTATGTGGCCCCTCAGACTGTTGATAAGTGTAAACTACAACCAGTTAGACATGTTAATCCATGGTTGGTATAACTATCCACTCGAACCAAAACAAAAGTAGCAGAGGTCATACCAACTTGCCAATTCATCATAGATGGATTTCCCACCCAAGCGACCCTTAACATACTTCCCCTAGGATCTTATGACTTGTTGATTGAAATGGATTGGTTGGATTCTTATAAAACTAAGTTGGAATGTTACCATAAAACTTTAGAATGTGTAAATGAAGAAGGGAGAAAGATAACCCTCAAAGGGATCCAGAAGCCTGTCTTAGTGAGACAAACATCAACCCTTCAAATGAAAAAGCATTGCATAAAGGGATGTCCTCTCTATGAAATACAGGTGTTGGAATATATTGAGGATGACAAACCGAACCTAGAGGACCACCCCATATTAAGAGAGTATAGAGACGTGTTTCCAGAAGAGGTATCAGGTCTACCTCTGAGAAGAGACATTGACTTCTCGATAGAACTTGCACCAGGAGCAGTTCCAGCGTCTAGGACACCCTATAGGATGAGTACACACGAGCTAGTTGAGCTCAAGCTACAACTAAGGAAAATGATGGACAAAGGCTACATCCGGCCTAGTGTGTCTCCATGGGGATCACTAGCCTTGTTTGTGAATAATAAAGATGGCATGCTCCGACTGTGCATAGATTATAGACAACTCAATAAGACAACCATAAAGAACAAGTACCCCTTACCAAGAATCAATGACTTGTTCGACCAATTAGGGGGTGATTCCATTTTCTCAAAGATTGAATTGAGGTCTGGATACCATCAAGTTCAAATCAAGGATGAATAAATCCACAAAACAACCTTCAGGACAAGGTATGGTCACTATGAATTTGTGGCGATGCCATTTGGATTAACTAATTCCCCCTGCCACTTTTATGTGCTTGATGAACAATGTACTCAACAAATTCCTAGACATATTTTTATTGGGTTTCATTGATGATATCTTAATATACTCCAAGAACAAAGAAGAGCATGCAGACCGTATTAGACTTGTACTTCGAGAACTAAGAGAGCATCAACTCTACACTAAGTTTAGAAAGTGTGACTTTTTCCATAAGAAAATACATTACTTGGGCCATGTTGTTTCTGAAGAAGGGGTGGCAGTAGACCCTAACAAGATCAGATCTATTATGGAATGGCCTACCCCAAAGGATGTATCTGATATCAGATCCTTTATGGGCTTAGCAGGATATTATATAAGGTTCATAAAAGGATTTTCCAAGATTGGTTGTCCAATCACTGCCCTCCAAAAAAAGGGGGTTAAATTCACTTGGGCATCAAAATGTGAAGAAATATTTCAGGAACTGAAATACCTTTTGACCCATGCACCCATGCTAAAGATTGTAGACCGTGATAATGAATCACTCGTGTGTACAGATGCCTATAAGGAAGGACTCAGAGGAGTCCTTATGCAAGAAGGACGTGTAATTTCCTATGAATCCAGGAAATTGAATGAGCATGAAATCAATTATGTGACCCATGATCTAAAGTTGGCTACCATAGTACATGCTTTAAAAATGTGGAGGCATTACCTCCTGGGTAGGAGATGTGTTCACTTTCAACACCTTCACTTTCAATTTTAACACCTTTCTGAAAGGTGATTTGTCCTCCCATATAAACTACATAGAGTAAGATTAAAACAATGCAATGCAATATGGCCAACTCAATGACAATGTTGGCATTGGTCAGGTACATCACCCAACTCAACAATATCGAGTGCATCATCCTTATTATCATGAGCCACATCAACATGATCCTTATCCTCTTGTTCCTCATCATGATCCTCATCATGATCCTCATCATCACCTACATCGTCATAATCAACATGATAAACTACATCATCGTCATTCTTATCATCAATAGTTGCATCAACATCAATTTCCTTCTTACCATCAATCGTTGTATGCTACTAAAAATCATCACAAAGAAATCTTGCACTCACAAATGTAAATAGTCTAGAATAATCTGGAATATGAAATAAGTTAGACTCGTTCTTTTCATATCCTAAGCCAATTTGTTTCCTCTTGAAATGAAACTCTTCCCAGGGTCCAACAATGTCAATTTTCTTATCCTCAAATTTGTCCTTAGTTGCTTTATCCAATTCATCCATGTCATCTTTAATTGTATGTTGGGTTGTCATATTCTTGTTCATTGGTAGCAACTGCTAATCCAAAAGAACCTATGAAGGATTTAAAAATAGTTGTAGAATATTGAAGTATATCTCAATTCTGAAGATGTCTTAACTAATCCATTAATAACATGTTTTGAATTTGAAGTAAATCAAACTTTTTGTGTGCATGATATGAATACATGTAGCCACATGATGTATTCAAGTTTTACTTATTTGAGTAGTTGATCTTGGTGCAGTATTGATTAAAATGTGTAAAATAATGAACAAGTCTTCAATGCTTGCCATCTTGATTTAAAGAAGTTCTTCAAGTAACAAAAACAATATGTCGCAAAAACTGCCAAGTGTTACAAGAATATCACAATCAAAGACCAAAGTGTCACAATTTTAAATAGTGACCAATCATACAAGGACCTTCATCATCACACTTGGTCCCCCTATTCAATTTCAAGATAGAACAAAAGACTTCACATGAATTTTCAAAGTTTGATACACTTGCAAAAATGGTTGGACCTTAATACTTTATAAAGGGTTTCTTGCAACTCTACTCTTATGTTTATAATGATTTTTAAATTACAAAAAATAATATAGATATTGACTCAAAAAGGAATCCATTATGTAAAGTTTGACTAAAAAATATGCTACCATGACACACAATACACAAAATCCTAAGACCCTTTGGGTTTATTCAATTTCAAGTGGGTCTAGGACATAAGATCAAAATCAATTTCATCCAGAATTATAGATCACCACATGGAATTGAAAGAAAAAAACTCCTTATAACCACAAAAACACCTTATAACTCCTTACAATTGTTACAAAGTGTTTTTATGTGAAAAATACAATGCCACCTCTCTTCTAGATAATACAAAATATCCTTATAATTTCCATCTTTACATGGTTTAATCCAAATTGATTACAATACAAATATTCTTAGACCTTGAAAGAACATTATAACTCCCAATTCAATTAAACTAATCCCAAGTTCTAGTATGGTATAAATTTGATTATTATACCTACGCTTACATTACAAAAGGTTCAATGACAAAGTCTCAACTTATAATTTCAATTATTTATAATTCAATTTGCGTATATCTCTTCTCCTTAGATATTCATAACTTAAAATAATTGTCTATTTGGTGTTCGTGAGACAAAATGTGTTTTGTTTTTCTTCACATTTCACATAGTATCAAATCAATACTTCAATTGATATATTTGACCACTATTGTAGATCACCTTGCAAATTACTAATGTTTGTGTTCCATCAATCAATATATAAAGAATTTATGTGTCTCTTACCAAACATTTTGAAATAATACAGAAATCATGATTCTATGTAAAAAATACTTCCAAGCATCCTTTTGGCACCTTCATAAATTATGTTCATTAAATATTGACATCAGACAAAGAATAAATGACCTTGCAGTGAAGCAATCAATTAGATACTCTCAAGACATTTAGTAAACATGATATGAGATTGGTCTCATCACTTGTGGAGAGTTCTAGGTATCCCTCCCTAGTTCATAAAAAATCTTTGATTACACAAAACCAATTTGGAACCCTCTGCAACTTAAAAAACCTTAATAATTAAATGATGATGTAGAATATTTAACCCTTTTTGGTATTTTTTTCAATTAGTCTTGTTTAAAATTCGGTCATAAATTCAATTTTTTTTATATTTCAATAGCCGAGATTACATATTTCGAGTGCACTCGAGTTTTTGAGGACACTAAATTTATTTATACATTAAAAAATGTGATTTAAAAAAATCTATACTTGTGATTTCACTAACAATTGTGTTGAATTTTGGTGATAGTTAACAAAAAAATAAAATAACGTAGAATGTTTAGACTTCAACTTAAATGATGGTCAAATTGAAGCTTGTGTTCTTGTGAGAGCCTCTGTTCTTAAAAGAGTGTATTAATGAGAGCCTCAATTCTTAGGAAGCTAGGGAAAAAACACATTTTTGTATGATAGTTTGGTTTTTCCCATTATTTATTCACATCTCCTTTGTTGTACAAATTCTTTCATTTTGCTATCTCATCTTATAATTTCACATCCTGTACATTTGTGGGTGTCTTATGCCATCTACGGATTTTATCCATCACCAATTATTCATAAAAATTAAACCATCCACCACAATTTAAATAAATTTAATGGATTCAAACCAACAAAATTCCACCAAAATTCTCTTGATCACATAAATCTTCAAATCCCATTCTTCAACTATTTTAAGAAACCTTTGCAGATATAATTCCTAAACTATTTTAAGAAACCATGAAGGAATTGAAGAAATATATTTATTAAATTCCAAGCAAGAAAGTTACTTCATATGAATGTTCAAATTAAATCAAGATTTGGCTGGCTAAATCAAAAAAAATAAAAAAATAAAAAAATTGGGTACTACTACAACTTAGGGTCTCTAGGAATGACTTCTGAACCAATGAAAGGTTGAGAAAATTATGATTATATCATAATTTTTTTGTTGATCGATGACATAGGTGTGGGAAATAGTTATCCTGGTGGGTTATCTCAAATGTATGAGTGTTGTGGTTATAATGCAAGAGCTCTCGAGGTCAAGTCCCCGACCAACCATATTGTTGAGATTGTTGGGCCTCACTCGATAACCCCACTGGGTGGTTCTATGATCATTCTTCTAATTTATTATATAGTGACAGATGAATCATATTTTAACAACATCAAGAATTAATTGGTACCCATGAATCTTTTAAAACATTATATTCCATTTCAATGAGGGATTACATCTATATTTCTAATAAATATAAAATGCTCATTGCACAAAATCATAGTTACAAGAGAATATATTTATCTTTGATTTTTTGTTTGCATGGTATATGGTATATTCCGACTATCCCTCTTGTTCTTATTTGTAGGATTTAGTGTTTGAATACTAAGAGGCGGGGTGAATCAGTATGAACACTTTTTACCACTTTCAATTACAGTACATATAAACTTCAACTTTATCGGTAGTATATCATTTATGATTGCATTCAATATATCATGCGAATATAACCATAAGCAATATCATCACATCAAATAATCACATGCACAATACACCATAATTTATGTCGAAACCCAAATGGGAGAAAACCACAAAGTTCTTCCTTATATAATAAATATTACATTCATAGGAAGCATGAACTTCCAAATTCTCCAGCACCAACTAGAAGGAGGCACCAACCCACTATTTATAGGCACCAACTTGAAGGAAGCACCAACTCCCCAAGTTCTCTGACACCAAACGAAGGGAAGCTACAACCCCCTGATTTACAGACACCAACCTGAAGGAAGCACTAACTCCCTAAGTTCTCTGACACCAACCAGAAAGAGGCTACAACCCCATTTAGCAATCATATCATGATATTCTTCAGTAGTGTGAGTATTATTCTTGGAGTGTGAACTCTAGGGTCTTCTTGGAAGTGGATAATCTCTCGCAATACTCCCTTGATCATATAAATTGTAGAAACAAACTAGTCCCATTCCACCAGTTTTTTCACCTTTGTATCCTCCTTCGCCTTTGCGACCTCCTCCAAACCCTTGAGGCCCTCCTTGGACTTTGAATGCAAATTGATCCAACTTATATGCAAATGCATCCAGATCATGAAATTTATTGGTGTTATGAGATGGAGAAGCAAAAAATTCATAGTACATTGTATTCAGAGAAGGTGTGTACTTCTGCAGAATGGGGAAATGTTGTGGATAATGCCTGTGACTTATACATATATCACAATATTCATTAGTCTAGAATCCTTGATTATTCAAAAAGGAATGATTTTGAAAAGGCCCATGAAATGTTGTTGTAGTAGAAACTTGCACAAATCCTCCTAATGGCCCTATCGACAGAGTGTTGTGGAAAAGTTTCCCCTGCGGACATGTGAAATCCCCCTTGGATCAAGACCCCTTTTGATCCAAGAAAAAGAGAAAAAAATGGATATTTCTTTCCCCCTAGATATACTCTCTATGCCATCAATTAGAATAAGAAGAGAAGGATATAAGACTTACCTATTTTTTATCGGTTGTCCTCATTGTTCCATCCCTTAATCTTGATGTCCAAGCTCCAAGAGAAGTCATGTAAAGAACACAATAATGCCTTCCTCTTCTGTCAAGTAGAATATATCTATTTATGATGAATTAGAAAATAATATCCATGCATATAGTGAACACATAGTCATGAAGGTAATAGGCCAAGTTATATATTAATGGAAAAAAATCAATAGTGAAGCACTTACAATATCAATCTTGATGTTGTTGCAGCTCATCCAAGCTCTCTTTTCCCGCCGCTCGAATTTCACAAATCATAGGTATGATTCTCTAAGTTCTCTCTTCTTTTACTCAAGCATGGAATCCATTATATAGGCATTGAGGCATAACAACCATAGAATATTTTTGAGGAGGAGATGTGGTCAAATGAGGATTTGGCTGAAGAAACAAGATTGACCTTTCCTTGAATAGAAGGTAGCTCAAACCAATCCTTTAACCAACTCAAATCTCCTGAAAACAACCTCAAAAATCAAGGCATTATGGTTGCAACAACTTCATATCATCCCCATAAATGATCACAAGGCAAGCCTATCTCTCCCTTATAACTGATCAAGGAACGATGATCTAGGTTTATCCCTCCTTGTATATGGGCAGGGGGGCGATGAAGTTCAAACAAGGCCAAAATATCAAGGAAAAAGGTAGTATTTCGACCTCCAATTGATATGTTTCTTCTTCAACATGTCTAGGGATTATGACATACACTTTTTGATGGTGAAGAAGTTGTGACACTTGGTAAAGTGATAAATGTAGGTGTATAACATATGTGACACTTAAGTGCGACATTTGGCAATGCGACACTTGTGACACCTAAGTGCGACATTTGGTCGTATGATACTTGCAACACTTACGACACTTAACTGTGACATTTGGTAGTGTGACACATATGTGTGTAACATGGAGGTTTTGTTAGATTACTAGAGGGCCATGCTCCCCTCATTCTAGGAGTATGTTATACCGTATGACCTTGGGTATAACAACAGATACACCATACTTGTGGTTGAACTTTCTTAGGAAGGGTCAACTCTTGGATATTTTTAGTTAATGTAGAGATCTGACCCTGCAGTTGCATAATATTAGTATCTTCAGGTGGTCTCATAATTACCAAGATCCCTTGATATCCTGTCATAGCTTTAATATTCATGGCTTGCTCCAATTCTTTTCCTAGAGAGTTTTCTCTTTACTGAGTCAAAGGGATGTGGGTCAAAGGTAGAAAACCCTGAATAAACCACTCCCTTTGATGATATTAAGGAAAAGGGTTCGCCAACATCCATATTTGATCTTTAAATATTTGATTGTATTCCCATGTAGACTCCCCATATCTCTACTTTATCTCTTGTAACTTAGAAAGGGATTGTTTCTATGATTTTGGTAACCATAAATCAATAATAAACCTCTGCCTCACTTGAATCAGAGTAAAGGATTAACCCTGAATCCATGGATAAATAGTCTTCATGTACCATTTGATATATTGAGCCCTCAAAGTGGTCTGAAACTTAACCAATTTATTCACCTATGGAGTCCCTTGAGATATCCAGATGGATTCACATAGAAACTAGTGTTGCTCAACATCCTCCTCTCCCTTTCCCCAAAACTCAGGGTATCGAGTAAGGGATCTCGCAGTTTGTGTTCCCATAGTTGAAATTATAGATCCTACAAAATAAAATAACACGGTCCTAGTTGCGATATAACAATAGAACTCTCCACGCATCCACTACTACTACTCACTAAACTTGCAGAACTTACAGAACTAGGAATAACAGGAATTGCAGAAGGATTTATTGTATAAATTACCATATTTGTAGATGGCACTAGGGGAATAGGTGATTCAGGGATGGTTTCTTTAGCTATGAAACTAAATTCTTTGATACAGGGGGTCTCATTCACTTTTAGTGATGTATTTACCTCTTGATACAATCCAGTGTCTTCTGGTGTTATAGGTTTGGATTCTCCCACAATTCCCTCTAAGGTACAAGCTAACTCTTCTTCGTCCTTAGTGGTGGCATATACCAGTACTCCTTCATTTCCTCCCTCTGGGCACTCTTATTCATTTTTTATCCCTCAAGAACCTTCACCTCTCATACTAACTCTCTCTTTCAACCATTAATTGGTTAGTCTTCCTCGCTTATGCAACTTCCACAACTATTCTATCTATTCTTTATCACCACCATAACTCCCGATATTCTTTTGAAANAAGTAGTCAAATCCAACGCTGACCAATCCGACGAAAATAAGTTTGAATCATGTAGGTATAAACGAAGGCCGAAGCTCCAAAGTCAGGAAATCTTGTCGACCATCGGATTAGAGGACGAGCTAGAAAATCCCGCAAACCATTGATCGACATAAAGTGGAAGGATGAGATAAGTGGGGCCAAAGGCACGAAGTCCCATAGTAAACACAGGTCATCGAATAAAGAAAAGGAAATAGAAAATGGTGGAAAAAACTATCAAGAACTTTCGTGATGATCGAAGGTTGATATAAAAGTGTCAAAGTTCTTGAAGCCATGAAGTGAAAATACATAACCGCAAAATCCCACCAGTCGTTCGATCTAATAGGAAGATCAAAATAAGTCATGTGACACAACAGTAGGATCCCTTCAGCAAGGACATGTGACCCAATCAGGTGGTGACAAATGTCAAGGTCGATGTGGCACATAAGGACCTTGAAAGTAATGAATCAGGGTGATATGTGGCACATAGAATTAAGTTCCACGTCATATTGAGTGACATCAACAAGCCACATCACTCTGGGATTACTAACTTTGGGGATATCCAAGCTTTTGTTATTTGCTAATCACTGAAGGTCGAAATCATAAAGTAACCCTAACCATTGATATACTTCAGGAGCATTCTCAATTGTTGATCAAGCATAGTGGAAGAACAGAGTAAGCATGAGGAGTTAACCAACAACAAGTGATCATCGCCTTTTTATGACTTGTTTGGTAGGTAAAATGCAGGAGGAATTGAACTACTTCAGAGTTCTAGTAACTCAGAGTCCCGGAGTCATGAATCGTCGAAGTCTTGGAGTGAACGGGAACCATTCATTTCAACTGAAGATTAGGTCGTGACCATTGATTTGTTTTATCCTATAGATAAGAAATAATCATCCATTCAATAATATATTAACTCCACATCATCATATCAATATCAAAAGAGAAAGAATCAATGAATGAGATTGAACTTTTGTGATGAATCCTTGTATGTATTCGCTCTCGGTCATTGGTCAAAGTCCTATGGACGTTATAAAGCTATGTTGGGTTAAGTGCTAACTCGGATAACTCTTGGTTATAGTATGTGGTCACTTGGTGAATAAAAGGTTCCTTCGAGCTAGAGTGTAGAACATGATTTGTGTCCTAAGCTATTAGCCACAACATCTGGTCTTAACAAAAAAGAGAGACATGAATCCAACACTAATCACTTGATAAGGTAAGGAGTTTAAAAAGGAAGCACAAATGGATATTAAGCTCATGGTTTCAAGCTCACGGTCACATGAATTTTGGATTGAAGGGAGTGCCTATTAATTAAGACTCAAATTCACAACAATTCACAATCTGTAGACTAATGAACCGATACACCATCATGATTAAAGAAGAGTTAAATCATGATCATTATGAATAAAGAATAAAAAGGGAAAATAATAGTATTTAAAGTTTAATATTATTATTTAAATGAAAGGGTACAATGATTCATTGTCAAAAGACACAATGGTTCAAATTCACACCAGTAGGAGGACTATATAAACAATAAATAATGGTGAGAATAAAGTGTATCTACAGTCCAAATCAAAAGATCAAAATAAGAAGTAGAGTCCAAGAAGGAAAACTAAAGATATTTATGCAGTGAAGGTGGAAGGGAGGAGAAAGGAAGGATTCATATCCTTTTCTAAGTAAAGGGTGAAAATAAGGGAGTTGGCACTTCCTAGGGTTGGTGCCCTAAAATAAGGGAGTTGGTTCTTCCTAGGGTTGGTGCCCTAAAACAAGGGATTTGGCGCTTCCTAGGGTTGGTGCCCTGAATCAAGGGAGTCGGTGCTTCCTAGGGTTGGTTCCCTAAAACAAGGGAGTTGGTGCTTCCTAGGGTTGGTGCCCTAAAAACAAAGGAGGTGGTGCTTCCTAGGGTTGGTGCCCCAAAGAAGGGGATTTGTGTCTCCAAGAGTTGGTGCTCTAAAGAGGATTGGTGTCCTTCACAATCACATATTATTCTTTATAAACCTTGTAATTTTTGTTAAGTATACTTATATAATTGATTCTTAAATATAAGTCCATTGTTGATCTATTGTGATGATAAATAGA
>JZKD02S1346952.1:0-11637 GCA_000966675.3 Picea glauca | reverse complement strand
TCTCAGTAATCCAACATTTTTTTCCTACAAATTTTCCTTGGTAATCATATTCCTAAATGTTTCACTGCAAGGGATTTTCCAAATATGTGAATCATTTTTAATCCTTGGGCACTTTTCCCTTAGATTTGGTAATTGATTGTTAGCTAGTCCAATCAGTGCCTACCTTTTTATCCTTTAATTTCCACAAAAAAAATGAACAAGTTCTCTAAATCCTCTCCAACACCCCCTTAGGGATGTGAGCAAAGGAATGTCAATAAAATGGGATGGATTCTAGTAATAACTTAACTAGGGTCAACAACCATCCTGAGATAGCCATATGTTGCACCAAAAATGTTTCCTCCTTTCAATCTTGCTACAACTACAAACTCAATACACAGGGAGGTGGAATAAATAAGGGCTCCTTCTTCCATTCGATTACAAACAACTCTCTATCCATAGAGATTATGATACAATGAATATACTCAATCGATGATTTTAATTTTTATTCCCAATCAATGACTTAAAGATTGATTCCCAATCAATGAATTTAAGGATTATTGGTGAACCCATTTACCCATATGAATGCATGTGAAGACGTGACATTTTTCCACCAATCAAAACCAAATAGGGGCGCCTCTCCATACACAAAGAAAAAGGACGACCAACCCTAGTCACGCAATGACTCACGCATCCCACGAGAATTAGGTTTTAGATTAAAACATAGATACTTGGATCCCTCATTAAAATTGAAATATTTGAAAGGAGACAAATTCTTCAAAGACTAAACAAGCTCTACACTTGCTTCATTAAAGAAAATAGCATATTTTTTAATGTTTATTTCCATTCTCGAAGCTTTAATATACAACTACAGGATTTCCTTCATTTTCCTCCCCTTCGAATTAGATCCATTTGTGAATAGGAAAACATCATCTAAAACTGATAAATAATTTAGATTCACATCTCCCCTAATTTTATTACTTTGTAAATTCCTAAATCTTCTTGCTTCCTAAATAGATCTGTTAAGTCTTTTGGTGACCAACAAAAAGAGATATGAAGACAAGGGGTATCCTTGTCGCAAACTTCTAGCAGGTTTGAAAAATGTAGAGATTGATCCATTGACCAAGATAGCATAGGACACCAAAGACACACAATCCATTATCCAATTTACAAATGGAAGTGAAAATCCTACATGAATCAATAGGAGTCTCACATACAATGAACAAGTCTTGTAAGAAAGATGAAGTTTTGTCACCATAGTAGGCAGTTTTCTCAATTTAGTGGTATGTAAACTTGCCCAACTAAAACCCACCTCTTCATGAATTTTCCTACACTGAAGAAACCCAAATTTCTCTTCTAAAATAACATCTAAGAGTAGTTTTTTAAGTCTTACTGCCAATACCTTTGCAATTATCTTATACACATAGTTGCAAAGAGAAATTGGTCTAAACTCATCACAAGTAACATTCTTATTAGAATTGGGGATCAAAGCAATAAATGTGAAATTAAATGAACCCAAAACCTTCCTTGTGATTCTCACCTCTTCGACAACTCTTAGTAGCTCACCACCTACTAGGTAAAAAAAAACAAGTATAATTCTATAGTCCAACCATCTAGACTTGGACTCTTGTATTTTTGAAAGGAAGACAAAACAATTAGAAACTTGTCCTTAGAAACCTCTTTAAAAAGTTTTTGATTATCTTCATCAGAGATCAACCTAGGAAAGTAAGAAGCAACTTTTACAATCTCGTTTATATTAGAGGACTTAGGTTCTTTAAATATTGAAGTAAAATGTTGTACCCCCATGTTTTCAAGATCTTGGAATTTTCTAACATATTGCTTGCTAGGATTCTACAATTCACAAATAGCATTATAAATCTTCATATGGCTTGCTAATATGGGGAAAATTTTACTATTTTTGTTTCCATGTTCACGCCAAACTCCCTGACACTTCATTCGCCAGTCTGTTTCCTAACCACGCAACAACTTCACTCTTTTAGTTTCCAATTATGGAATTATTTGCAGCTCTTCCCCATTGGAAAAACACAATCATTGTTATTAAATAGCATAAAAATTTACGATTCAGTCTATTTCACTAGTTTGTCTCTATTGTTATACCTCTTAACTAGCCAATCAACCACCCTGGCTTTAATAGCCTTTAAGGAATCTACAAACTATATACCAACAAAATCCCTAATGTTATTATCATAATTCTTCCACTCTTGTTTGACTGTTTTTTGAAATTCAAGATCCACCAACCAAGAAGTTTAAAATTGAATGGGGTTGAAGGCTTCTCATCCTTCTAGTAAAATCATATAATCAAGGGATTATGATTGAACCGTCCGCTAGTGTCAACCCAAGATATGATTTTTTCCACCTTTTGTGGGAATTGACTAGAAAAAAACCCACCACTTAAGGTCAAAGAACCAAGTAGTCTGCTTTACAATCAAATTGAATAGAATCTCCCTAGAACTCCAACTGACTCGAAATGAAGTTCAAGTCCAAACCAATGATTAAATTATCCACTTTAATGACCTGCAATTCAAAGAACCTCTTATATTATTCATGTTTACCATCGTACAATCCATACACATGCATCATAGTAATTGGCATCCCTCAAATTTTACATGTGAATTTTGTGCATAGACCAAAAACCACAGAACAGTTATTAGTCAAGAAGCATCTAGATCTCCATTCAATTTAATAATCCCTCATAAATTCCAAAAGAGTGTAGCCAAAATTTACAAACCCTTAAACAAATGCTTAAAATTCCCCAACAACAAATCACCCTTACACGTGGTCTCCTTCATTAACATTATCTCACTAGATTCTAATTCCACCAATATAAATAGGGCCAAATTTTTTGTATGACAACCCACCCCCTAACACTTAAGGAGATGATATTCAATGGTTAAGAATTTTTTGGGTTGGTTGACTCTAAGAACCCCATGAATTGTTTTTTGTTTATCTTATAGTATTTCAATAACGAACTTCTCATGTGTTTAATGAATATATTAATTTCTTCCCATGGAACCTAAAACCCCCTTCTTTTGGCAATCTAAACCCAAGGCACTAGATAATGGATCACCAAAATAGGTCTCATCTTTTCTCGATCTCAATTGATATCTAAAACCTCCCTTGTCTATAAAATCGACAATAATCAAACCCTAAGAAATGGCATCTACCTTGCCAAAAGAGTTTGTAGAGGCACATGGTTTGGAGCAAGAGGATGAGCTTACAAAATTTCCACCTTCAACTCCAATATCCCATCTAAGGCATATACTTTCCCTTTTGAACACCTTTTATAAGATATAGACCATTTCACCCATTCAATTAGAGTAGGCCAATCCTATTTTTGTACCAAGTTCTAATCTAAGAGAAATCAAACGTGAGAATCCATATTAGTCTTGTTAGGGATGCCAATCATACATTCTATAACCTTTGACAAAGTAACAACTACACCTTCATAAGGGATGTGCACCTCCACTATTCCAAATCCAATTATCATTTTATCATTTTCCAACAACTCAATTTCTTCCAAGACTACAGATTCCCTCATGATCTCTACCTCTTTGGCCTTCTCCATTGCACTAATCACCTTATCCAAGACATATTATTTTGTTTTCTCTTGAGTCTTACTAGTCATTTTCTTTCTCTACACTTTTTTTTATAAAGGGCTTCGTACAATCAATAACCATGTGACCATAGTTGTGGCACCGTACACCATGAAAAGGTATATTGGGATAATCTAGGATATGTGTAATTACCTTATCTCCTATTGCAATTTCGATGCTCTCTTCCAACCCTTCCTTTAAATCGATGTCTAAAAGTACCCTTTCCACTAAAAAAATAGTCATTATTTTTGTAGGAGGATTCCACAGAGGCAGTATGTCCCAAAAATTTGCTTAAATCCCACATAAACTTGTCATCCCATAACTCAAGCACCGGTCCTGGAATTTTAATCCAAACTAGAACCCTGTCAACCACTTCCTTCCTAGGATCAAACGATGGGTTCTAGGGTTTCAAATTCATATAAGTTGATCCCTAAAACCGCATACTTTCAAGGATAATAATTACATTATCCTTAGAATAGAAGCAAAAACCCTAACCACCCTCTAGTCATGATGTGAAAGGAGAGCCCAATACAGTTGAAGCTAGTCATTCAAAGTTCTATCTCTTATATGAACACTAAAAAATCACACAATAAGAGTTTTGTTGAGATAGTTCAAAATATACTCGACATGAATGTCCTCACCAACTACCATCCTGAACTTGGAATCTCTTTTTTGATCATCCATTGAGCTTTTTTGGGACCTTCATGTCAACCTTCTTAAGGGATATTATGTATGCTAGGGCCTGAGTCTACCCAAGTCTTCGCGCCAAGTCATTGTCTTGCATCAACCATTCCTTTCATGTGACTTATCCCCAATGTTGAAGATCCTTCTTCATAAACAACCTTAATACACTCCAAGTTCTAAAATCGTAAATCAACACAAACCACTTTAGAAGGATGGGAAATGAGATGGTATGGAGACTTCTTTGAGAATCATATACTATTAAACTCGACTGACTAAATTCCCACCTCTTCTAACTATGACATCAGATCAACCTCCTTCTTAGCTCCTTCAGCATGAGCCAGAATATTATGTCTAACAACAACTAATGTCTGTTCCATTTTGACCCCTAGAACCACTTTAGGATCCAACCTAATGTTTTCCATGGCTTGTGAATATGACCCCTTATTGAGTACACCAGGATAAATCCTAGGGTTCTCACAATCACCTTCCACTAGATGGCAAATGATAGTCTACTCAAAAAATATTTTGGCCTTCAATAGGGTCATTGTTGTAATATATAAGTTGTATGTCTTCCCCTTGACCAATAAGGGTTTCTATAGTCTCCTTACACATTCAAAACCTTCTCCAATCAAGAAACCATGTCATCTCCTTAGAACCTTGTATATTATGCTTCTTCCTATTTATTTATATTGTTGTACCATGCAGATTAAGGAAACAAAACATCGTGTCTCTCCTTGGCTAGGATATTTATATTGTACAAGACACTTGTGAACAAGTTTCTTAGTTGCTTTGAAGTTTCATGATGTCCATATGTTTTCTCACGCATTCCATGTTCATGAAATTTAGAGTTGCTTTGCTACTTGAACAATTATTCCATTGTTTATTTGATGTTTGTTTTATTTGTTAAGGTTGCAAGTCATGCTCAATAATAATATTGTGTATGATAAAATAAGCTCTTTATAATTTGGGTTGTGGTTGCACATTTTGTAACCATACTCCTATTTTGTATAAAAAAGCTATGGCATTGAAAGGACTTGCAAGACCCCTTTATGATCATACGAAATTATTAGAGGTTAAAGGACACACAACTCACTTGAGTAGGATTACAAGAAAGTTACGAGGTTAAAAGATCTCATAAGCCTTTATACTTGCAAGCTTGTACAAAAAATGTAGTGTTGATTAAAGCTACAACCCCTAGGTGACAAGGTTGCAAAAAAATTGCAATCCATAATGTTATAGAGAGGTGCAAACTAGTCACCTAAAGTTATGAGATAGACACAAGATAATAAACCCTAAAGGTATACACTAAGTAAGAAAGAATGGCACAATCAGATATCACATTCCATCCATATATAATGAATCAAGTGAACCTCTCCCTTTAGATAAATCATAACACACCACTAATGGAACATTAAAGTAGATATTCACCCAAACGTGTATATAAGGCATGGAAATGCATAATCTCGTATCGACCACCACTCCTCTTCCTTCCTATATATAGGTTATGGGTCAACAAGTTTTATATAGGTTCAATTCACTTCCAACAATGTTTCACAAGCCATACCAATAACTAAGAGAGATATATCCAATCCTAGATACGACAAAATTGTGGTAGTAGTTGAAGGCCCATGATGATAAGATGTGAGAAGACGAGGTGTGCAACCCATGTTGTAAGGTGGAAATAATGTTTTTTGGACTTATAAGACCTAAAACTCCTTGTGTTTGCCTATGCATGCCACTTGAGATTTGGGTTCCATAGTAGAATTATATTATATATGTATAAATGCACACCATGGGGTTTGTACATGCATCTCATACATGAGAACCCAAGACGTTTAATAATGCTCCCCGCCCACGTTGACTTGATATGCAAACCATGTATGATCAACTTTTAAGATTTATTTTAAATAAACATATTAAATCCTAAGGCTCTCACAATCACCTTCCACGAGATGACAAATGCCAATTTACTAAAAGTATATTTTGGCCTTTAGTAGGGTCATCATTGTAATCTACAAGTTGTATGTTTCCATTTGACCAACAAGGATTTTTGTAGGCTCTATCCACATTCACAACCTTCTCCAATCAAGAATGTTATGCGAATATTTCTCACAGGGATCTCACTGAATGATCAGCAAGATCTCCCTAGGATTAGCCTAGCAATCTTAGACATAGATGGGCTAGATTTCCTATGGCTCTACTAGATCTAGAAGGCAAGCAATTCCTTTTACACATAAGATGGGTAGGTAGGCATACCTTTGTTTGGTGGTTTTTCTTGAAGGTTCTGGCTAGTGTAGATCTACAGCTCTAGCTCCAATCATATGCGTCCTACACACAAGTAACAACTACTACCAACCCTTTTGCTATCTAGTGTTAGGAATAATCAAAATCTTTTAGATCTAACTTGATTAACCATTTATGTAATCAAATCCAATTCATTTATTGGCAAGACACAAATAGAATAGGGGAAAACCAAATGATCTATTAATGAAATATAGAGAATACATATCAATTCATACCTCAACTCGATGAAGATGTATCATCCTTTATCCCCCTTGCTCCTTGCCTCTCCTTGCACCTCCTTGGTCAGGCTAGACTCATTGACTTCTGGCTATGATGATGGATACCTCTACAATTGGACAACATAACAATGATATTCATTCCTTCCTCCTTTTTCCCAAGGCTTTCCTTTGTTATATAGCTCTTAGAGGAGGCTTGGGAGAGGCTTCTATATCTTCTAGAGACCACTAGAGACTCGAATTATGTGATTTACTAGGCCCTTGACACGAATATCCAACTCATCCCTTTCCTATCATCTCATAACTCCCTGATTCTAGAAGTCTGATAGTGCCTCACTTTTTGAGCCATTAGTGTCCAGCAAGGGCCTCGCTTGTTGTCTACTAGGTGTCCCGCGAGGATGCCAATAAGGGTTCAAACCTTAGGAAAAAGATGTATTATGGCCTCTAGCCTCTGATGGCTTCCTCTCTAGCCTATAGGGTGGAAATTAAGGCTACAACAGATGCCCCCTAATGTGTGAGGTCAAGAAAGGAGTGGAGTTCTGAAATACATTACAATAATGTCAATGTGAGGCAGCGCAAGGAGAAAGCAAAGGAGGTTCAGAAACTAAATCAGTATTGTAATCAAACACCAAGGATGAGAGCATATATAGACCAATCCCCTAGGTAGACATACTCAGATTCTGAATGAGCATGGCCACTAAACAATACATTGTTGATCCATGATATCAAATGTTAGACCATGGCCATGAAATAATACACAATGGATCCATGTCATCAATAAGACTGTAGCCACGAGACAATACAATGTGGATCTGCGTCATGAAATCAATCATAGACACCAACAAATACAATGTGGATATATGTCAGGAACATAATCATAGACACTAGAAGATATAATGTGGATCTACAGCGCAACATATAGATGTCAGGAAGACAACAAGCACTCAGGAGAGTGCCCCCGAAGCCTTCATATACAAGTGATATACTCCATCACAACTTGGGAGGGGATGTTATAAATAATGTGGCCTAAAACCCAAGGTCTTTGCCCCAAACCCCAATGGTATGAATCTACAACATGTGAATAGATGAGATGATGTTGAGCATGGTAGAAACCACCTGATTACTAGTCATTGATGTATACCGTTAACAGATGTGAGGGAACACATCGATGATGAAGATGGACCCCAAGTTACCTAGTACAATCTATCAAGTGTGAATAGAGGATCTGATCTCGAACACTCGTAGAATCAATCAATCAAGAGTCAATGATGTAAACTCATTTTCGATCACAAGGAGGCATGCCACTGAGGACAACAAGCTCCAAGGTACTAACTAGTTCCTAGATCCCTCTCCTAGATAATCTGTTGAAGTCAATAGGAATATATTCATCGAAGGAGGCCTTGATGTATCCCCCATCAATCGACATGAAAAATACACCGAGAGATTATGTGAAGAGAGAATATCAAAAAGTACAACTGACACAGGGATGGCCAACTCGAAAAGTCAACCAAATAGAAAATGGTCGACTTAGGGTTAAACTTCCCTTGAACATATCGCACAACACAATGGTGACTTGGCAGCAAGACATAAGAGCTAGATGAATATAGTGCAACAATGCAGAAGGCATTGAAGCATTCTCCATGATGACTGGAAGAGTAACCAATCTAAGGAGTATCTCTGACTCATATTGTCGGGATGGCTCCTAAGCAAGATAAAACCCAATTGTATGATGAGGACTCAAATAGGTGCCATGTGAAAGGATGACTCAACTGACGTTTCCATTCTGAGAATAGACCAATGGTGAAAAACCCCCACTCTTTTTTTTTAATTTTTAATTTTTTGTATTTTTTTGTCTCCTTCATGGTTTAACGAGCATGAAAGAATGACACAAGTATGCTCCGTCTCCTTCATCGTTTAATGAGAACAAAATAATGACGCAAGTAAGCTCGATATGTCTTTCACGTCCTTTTATGAGTCTGAAAAGGAGATAAAAGTGTATGTGGCGGGAGAGAACAAGTGGCCTAACAACATGCTCCTATGTTCCAAGTGCATGGAACTAACCTAAGAAATGAGAAACAAAAATGGTACTAGCAAGTGAGATCCACTCTTAGTAGTTTTTCTCTCCCTGGGCAGGTGAGTGAAAAATGGATGCCAACTAATGAAAGAGGCGGATGGTCAAGGCTATTGCATAGTAGTAAGCAGGGTATGGGTAAACAACAGCGCAGCGGCTGGAGGCATGACGTGAGTAGAAAATGGATATGTGACCATTAATTAACATAAATAAAATAAAAAATAAAATAGAATCCCCATGGGATGTGGCTTGAATACAAATGAAGAGATGAGAATGAAGCTCAATCTTCAAGACATGGCGAGGTTAAAGGAGGGCTCCCAGGCCTACGGGAAAACGCAACATGGGAACTCAATGACAATTCAGGTGCTAACTAGGGTTCCCATGAAGGGTAGGCACTACTGAACCAATTACGACGTGCAAAAGGAGTGGTTAAGTTCATAATCGGTCGGGTTCAAAACTAGGGAATAGAGCTGAAAGTTTTGATGGTTGATAATGCAAAGTGGAATATGTAGGGAAAAACCTATCCCTATATGCCAGTGTAGTAATGTATACCTGAGGTGTAGTGGATGTCACCATCTTCGTACAAAAAGTCCCTGGAACCCTATTAATCACATGTAACCTAGAATCCAAGGTCATTTAAAGTAAAAAAATGGCATAAAAATAAAATGAGCTCTTAAAAAAACCCACTTTTTGTGTCTCATGGTGAAAAATGAATTTTGTATTGTTGAAAAAAAAGTTATAGAAGGAAAACTCACCTTGGAGAAAACTCATTCTTCACTTTGCAAGAGAGGAGTGTGGAGAAGTCCTCATCCGAGAGTAGGTTTGTGGAGCTTGGTGTGAATATTTGCTTCAACCCTTTAGCAAGTGTGATCTAGGTAAGTACTAGAGAGACCCTGCACATTTCCTTGTTTGGTGATTTCTAGTTTTTAGGGGAAAATGCACGGTTTGTAAGTCCGCAAGGTAGTCATCCAAGCCAATCTCAAGGAGGCCTCACGCGATGCCTTAGCATCATCATGCGGGACCTCCCATGACAAGATGAGGTTTTCATGCGGGGCCCTACGTGACACCCTTATGGAATCCAATGAGGCCAAGGAAAATTCCTTGGGTCGTCAACCAAGTTCCCATTTATGAGGGTTTACTAAGTAAGCTCAGTTTTGAGGGAAAATTTACTGATGGGTCTCTATTTTCCTTGTGTTTTGGATGCAGGAAATGAGGTGAAAATGATTGAATGGAAGGAAATGAATCATGAAGCAGATGATTATGTATCACAAGGGTACAATATGATCTTGTCATCTCTCTGAGACTATGGGCTCCTGAAGTTCTTCCGCTAACCAATGTTGGGCTCCCTTGAGTTGTTACTGGACCAATTGGTCGGGTACTGGAAACCTAACCATGATTTCTTCATGATCCAGGGAAAATCCCTACATCTAGACATATATGAAATATGCTTTTCACTGGGTTATCCCGACGAGGTGTACCGTGGTGAGTGGGTTACGCACCAGGCAGAGATGATCGTTCAATCATGAGCTATATCGAGGAATATTGTCGATTTGGTGCTCGGAAGATGAGCGGCCATATCCCCATCCAAGATTGATCTAGGTGGATATCAGTGGCCACCCACCTCTTCCAACTAGATCACATACAATTTTCATCTTGGCAATTTTCTTCTAGCTTTTTGGGTCCTAAAATTTTGGGGTCGTTTTGAGGCCCAAAACATCATTTTTTGGGCCCGCCATAGTCACACTATAGACAAATTCAAAGTGTAGAAACATAAAATGTATTCCTTGGATAGACATTTCCAACAGGCTATCATGTGCCTAAAACAGATATCGTATGCAAAAGTTACGACCCCAGGAAGTTGATGTACCAACTTACCCCATCGGGGCCCACATGACTTTTGTCGTTTCATCTCCTAGGGTTAGGTTTTTGGATGTATAGGGTTTTCTGATCACTTGTTGATGTTAAAAAGGCTTGGATGCCTCATTGTAAGGTTCTCAAATGAACGTGCATTGTCGACACATCTCTTCTCAAAGATTAGATACCACCATTCAAGCAAGATTGTTTCATTCTACATTTTACAGTTTGAGCAGATTTATTTATTGAATAGAAGTTAAGTTTCACTATATCTATGTTATTATTCTATGTATATATGTGTTAATGTTATAGATCTGTGTTTCATTTTGATTCACTCATAAATTCATGTTAGTGGTATCAGAGCGGTTTGCTCTTCATTTGTTTCTCTATGCATGTCCCCAACTAGGTCAGGATATAAGCAGTTGGCACTTGAACCAGTTGAGCCTTTGCAAGATCGGCCTCACCGAACCCGATGGCCACCCATGGGGGAAGAAAAGAGAGACGATCTGGTAGGAGATCCCTTTAAATTATTGCATGAGGAATCCCTCGCACAACAGAGGAACGAGATGATGGATAAATTTCACAAATACTTCAACGACTACCAACATGCGACGCATCTTCCTCAAGCAGAGGCATTGCCCCCTTCAAGGTATAGATCAATTTTGAAGTTCAAATAGATGCATATTTTGTAGACAAATGGTTAAACCTTATAGAAGGGTATTTTTATGTCCATAACTTTTTTGATAGAGAAAATATTACATTTGTGCTCCTTAAGGTTGTCCCCCATGTCAAATATTGGTGGGAGACTTTCTGTGACCAAAAGGAAATAGAGGGATCTACATGATCCAGGTGGATCCAAAACCGCTCGAAAATACTCAAAGGCAGAAAAGGAGGATCTAGGAATGACCCAGAAGTCTCA
>JZKD02S1346941.1:0-11637 GCA_000966675.3 Picea glauca | reverse complement strand
AAAGTTAGAAAAAATTTAAGCGAAAGTTTGAGAAAGTATCAATGAAGATCATGAGGATGACTTGGACTCTACAATAAGTCAAGAGAGTCTTAAGATGAGAAAAGGAGGTTCTTTATTTCTTGGGAGAAATTGACTCTTTGAGCAATGAAATAAGAAAAAGAGAAGTTGTTGGTGACTAGCATAACAATTGGTGACACATTGGTAGAAGCCATGAATTTATGATAAAGTATCTAAATAGAAAGACTTAATGTGCATAACCTAGAGGGAGACTGAGAAGGTCCCACAGGTTTCAAAGTATATAATTCGATGAGACAAATTTTAATAAGGACAGAGAGAGATTATGGCCATGCCTAGGACTGGTTGATCACAATAGTATCCCTTTTCAAATTTGGACCTTCTTGGGGAGGAAAGTGAAGTAATTGAATATAATGATGCATCAAGAATGTTGAAAATGCAAGTTGATTACACATTTCTCTGGTGTTTCTCCACTACTAGCGAGCATCCATATCCCAAATAGACTCACCTAGGTGTCACAACCCTTTCTCCATTGCTAGTGAGCATCCATAGCCCCAACATAGATACCTTCATGTCCCACATGAGATGGAATTTCTTTCCCCAATCCTTTACCTTTCTGAGATGATTTTCTCTTGATTTCTAGAAAGAGGTGGATTGGGGGATTCTAGTTTTCCTTTAAAGACATGCAAGATGACACCTGAGAAAGTGATATCTTCAAACTTAATTATATATGAGCTATCTTCCTGAGCATCATGCGTTGAGTACTATAGGTTCCTCTCGAAAATTAGTCTTAGTATGTTAATTTCACATAAGCACAGAACATTCTCTTGGGTACGACCACTTTCTCACTCTCGCAACAATTTTAGAGTGTAATACTCATCTTCCACTTAACCATGTTCCTATGTTGAATCTGATCTAGGTTCATGCATAGTAATTATTTAGAGAACATATAAAGTTGTGTCTAGACGAAAAATGTATATTTTCAATATTTTTGGTACCAATGTGCCATGTCATGACTAATATTTAGATTCATGACACCAAGTTTTCTGGGAAATCTAAGGAAACAATATTGAGAGAGAGAGAGAGAGAAAGGGAAATCTAACCAGACTAGAAAAAAAATCAATGAAAATAAAAAGCATAATGGTAATAAAGCATGCATAAACCAAAAACAAAATAAAATAAACCATCAAAAGATTAGGAAAATGACTCCTTTATTTATGTAGAATAGACTTTCCTCAAAAGGATAGTTGATGTAGTGCTTAGTAATTTGTCCATTTACAGGGAAGAGATATACATCCCCTTTAAGGTTTTACCATTTGTAGGTGCACAGGTTAATCATTTCCTTAGTTTGGAAAGGACCCAACCATAGTTGTTGAAACTTAGAGCATTTCCCTTTGTCCTCATGTGGCTTGTCCCGTTTGAGAACCAATTCACCAACTTGAAAGTCCTTTTCACTAGTAGATTTTTTATCAAAAAATCATTTTATGGTTTGTTGATGGGCATCAAATTTCATTTTTCCTATGGCTCGATCTTCTTCCAATTTTACGAAGGTGTTTATACATTTTTGGATTGCAGGGCATTCCCTCCTATGTGACTATTGAGTGAGATGAAGGGAAGAAATATAGATGTTTGGAGGGAGAATGGCGTCCTTCTTGTAAATGAGAAACTATGGGTAGTTCTCTATAGATTCTTTTGTAGTGACATGGTCTTCCTAGAGAGAATTAGGTGGATAATTGTTCTAATTGATCTATTTATCAACTACAATTCCCTTTAGGATACAAATCAAGTTTTATTAATAGAATCGGCTAGGACATTTCCTTGGGGGTAATAATTAGATGAATATTTTAGAATGATTCCGTTTTTAAAAGTAAACTAAACTAATTTTAATGATGAGAAATAAATAGAATTATCAAACACAAGGGTAGTAGGTACTCCAAACCTGATGATAATGTGTTGTTCCAAAAAATTAGTCACCACTTCTTTGTTTACCTCAATTAGCGACATGAATTTCATCTAATGCATGAAATAATTAGTGGAGGTGAGAATATACATGTGTTTCTTGGATGAGTGAGGGTTAATATCATCGATGATGTCTATCCCCAATTATTCAAATGGCTCTTTCACAATAATAGGTTGGAGTGGAACAACAGACCTACTTTCTCTTCTAGAATATTTATGGAAAACATCAAAGCTATGAGCGTGAGCATGAGCATATTTAAATTCCATAGGCCAATAGTAACCATCCCTCAGGATCTTATGATCTATAGTTTCTCCTATGAAATTTCCTCATGAATATCCTTGAGAACTATATTGGCATATTGTTTCTCCACGCATCAAAGGAGAACTCCATCATAATTCCTTCTGAAAAGGATACCATGGACTAACATGTATTGTGCAAATTTTAACCTCAACGCTATTTTATGCTTAGCATTGCGATGTTCAGGAGTAGTGCCATGGTCAAGATATTTCTTGAGGTCATTGTACAATGAATTCTCCAGTGTCGGTGTGTAAGGAGACCGATGTGCATATATTACTAGTTCTACTTGCTATCCTTCTTCTTTCAAGTCTTTGGAATCAATGGCCTTAATTTCTAACTTGCACATGCGTTGACCTTTGACTATGGTTATTGGATTAAATTCTAGGTTATATTCTTGCATGGAAGTCATCTATTTTCCCCACCTTTCATCTTATTCATTTTGTACAAAGAGAGACCAAATTGCTAGGAGAGGGATGATTACTTTGGTGTGATTATTTGGTATGTAAGCCCTAAATTGTTTAATTTCTTTGCGAACATTAAAATATTGATTTTCCACTTGTGGGTGGTTTAATTCAACACCTTGAAGTCCCATGCTCATGGATTCTATGGGGAATTCATTCCCTTTTTTATCCTTTTGGGTGAGCATTGGTGCAAGAGAATGATATGAAAAATGTGTACAACAAGAAGTCTTTGGAGAAGTCTAGACTTTGAAGTGCAGGGGTTATTTTTGTGGAAAATTTGAATTTCTCAAAAGATTCCTTTCGAAAATTTGTCCATTTGATCTTAGTGTCCTTCTTGATCATCTGTTGGAGGGGTTTAACTGTTTCGTAAAAGTCAGATACAAATCTTCTTACAAAATTTATCTTCCCAAAACATGATTGCATAGAATTATTGTTGTTTGGGAATGGGATCTGCATGATGGATTTAATGCATTATGGATCAATGGAGATCCCATACTTAGAAACTATGTTCCCCAATAGTTTTCCTTCTGAAACAACAAAGATTATTTTATTAGGATTAAGAGAGATTTTGTACTTCCTACATCTTTCAAAAAATTGTTTCAGGTTGTGTAGGTGATCATATGTCTTCTTTGAATACACCATAACATCATTGAGATATATCACCACACTATGAATGATCAAACCTTTAAAAACCATGTCCATTTTCCTTTGGAAATTTTTTGTTTGCGTTAATCAAGCCAAAGGGAATTCTTCGATACATGAACATTCCCCACTTGGTTCTGAAAGTGGTCTTCAGACGACCTTCTTGTGCTATGAGAACTTGATTGTATCTAGAAAACCCATCTAGAAGAGAAAAAATATAAGAACCAAATATGAGATGGAGTATGTATTCCATCAGGGGAATGGGGTAGTTATCTTTGTCAGAGACTATGTTTATAATTATGAAATATACAAACAACCTGATTTCCCCTAATTTTTTTCTAATAGGTATTTGACACCTAAGTAGAATGTCACACTTTAAAGATAATCTAGGCATCCAATAATTTCTTGAGGTCCTTTTGGATCAATGGCTCAAGAGTTGGATGTATCTTCCTAAGTTTATGCTAAAACAATTTGACACCCTCTTTGATGGGAATCATGTGTTGACTGATGTGAGTGTCATACATTTTCAAACTTTGTAGGTATGCTTGAAAAATTGCGTGAAGGTATGCTTCTTTGCCTATGAACAACAAGTTCCTAAGTTGATAAATGATCATGATTGAGCTATTCATCTTTGGGTTCATTATTGTTCTGAATTTGGACTGCAAATCAAATAGATTTTCAAGCGTAAGTACATTCCTTGAGATGTAGTTAGCATTGATCTTATTTTCCTCATCTTGATAATCCTGTATATTTTTTTGGTGTACTTCATCATCTATCACAGAATCCTGGAATACATCATTGCTAATGTAAGGAAGTCTATCAGTTGAAATTCATTTTTAAACACCCTCCAGTTGGTGACATTATTGGGTACGAAAAGCCTAAAAATAATTTCAACAGTAAAACCATTATTCAAGGGTGTGAATCTACATGTTGTGCTAGCTAAATTATCAACAATAACAACATTTTGAGAGCGAGGTATGGTAGTAATGTTAAAGGAATCAAAATAATTTATTAATTTCCATACCTCATGTTGGTAACCTTTCATATGGGGAGACAAACATTGTATATTATTCCTTACCTATCTTAAAATTATTTTTTAATCACCAAAAACTCGTAGCCTGTAGGAATTTTACCTTGAGATCAATTGCATTTTTAAGGCCTTGGAACAATGATTCATATTAAATAGTGTTTTTGGTGCATTGAAACTCTATATGGAAGGATATAAGAGTTTACGTTTTTCAGGATCAATGACTATCCAACCTGTTCGACTCCCTCTTGTGATTCAGAGCCCTCAAATAATAACGACCAAATGTTAGTACCTAAAATTGTGTTAGTAAAATTGAAACTATATATTTCTACTATATTATAGTCATTTTCTTTAGACCGAGTGCAGTGAAGGAGTTCAATATGTTTTCTTGTCTAGAGTGAAGATGCAGGCATTGTATAGAAACCATGGTAATCCTTTAAAAAACAATTTCCTAATGTGGTATGATCAATACTTATAGGTTCATTCTTACGTTCAATTTTATTTACCGTGTGTTTCATGTGGGATTTGTTGTCCACTCTGATTTGTTTTTTCCTTCCCTTGTATGGAATCCATAGGTGGGTATAGTCTGTGGAGAAATAGCCTTATAGTTTTGCAGATCGGTCCCTACTCAATAGTAAACCGTAATATTATGGAATGTCCACTACAATAATATCAATAACTTGATGCACTTTCGAGTAAAAATATAATCTAATCATGAATATTTTGAGTTCCCCCATTACTTTTACATATGATCTATCTAATTGTATGATCCTAGTCGTGCTCTTTTATGGGAAAACATTTATCTTTTAAAAAATTGAATAGGGCATCACATTCGAGGAATAAAAAGGGTCAGCTAAGAAAATGTGCACATTTAAATTCAAAATTTCAAATGTAAGAAGAAAAGGTGGGACCATGGATCTATAGCGTGACCATTTACTAGTTGTGTTTATGGCAAATTTTGTTTCAACTTTGTTTTCTATTTTCATTTCAACATCTTTGAGAGTGTTGTTTGTTACAACAACAATATTTTTTATGAGGATTAGTGAACTCAAATGTGTTAAGAATGAGATCCATTATTTGGGAAGTGAACATATGTCATAAATGGAAATATTGTCTTTGGGTTTCTTGAGATCTTCAATGATGTTGCATTTTAAATCATGAGTTTCATATCTGTTTGGGGCTTTATTTTACTGTAAAATGTTGGGATTACTATTGGCCTATGTAGGATTGTTTCAATTCTAATAAGTTGTGAGAGGATTCATTTTCCTATGGGAAGGGACATATTTTGAATGTAAAGAAGTGTTGGTTATTTCCCCTTTGTTTCATAAGTTATAATCCTTGGGAGTAGCTTATGAGATCTTGGTATCTCCTACAAAAATATCTTTGACTTGTTCATCATCTGAGTCTAAACATCAGTCCCACAAAAACATGGTTGATTCCTTTGTGGTATCATTTTCCTCAGTGGTTTCTTCTTTTTCTGTCTCTTTGGTTTGGTCATTAAAAATTTCCTACTAATCTAATAGTTGGTTGATGACCAAGGTCATTGAATTAATCCATTAAGGGCATGTTTTTTCAGAATGGTTCATTTGGTGATACGAACATATGTTGTCCATACCAAGATCATCCACATTTAATGTAATACTAGGGGTATCTAGTGGTTTAGTTATGTTATAATTATTTTTAAAGTACGAGAGGAAAGGTTTCTACTTGGAAGACCCTTCACCAAAAAATTTCTTGAGATTCACTACTTCATTAGATAGCTTTTTGACCAACTTGACTACTTTTTCCAACTCCTTACAACTTAGGATATTTTTTGGGAGGCTTGGTTAGGAGTAAATATTTATTCCCAACTATTTTAGTTTCCTCGGTTGTAGGATGGATACCCAAATGGAGTAACTCTTTCTCAACCTCCTTGGCTTCTTCAAAATTCTAGGCTAAAGTAACTTTTTCAGCTCACTTAAGAAACATGCCTATGGAGGGATGTAATGTCAAAGTGTTATATTCTACGGTCATGGATTAAAAAGGAAAAGAATTAGTAGGGAACCTAATGAGGATGGTGGTGAAACTTTGGTTAAAATCCTTGAACTTCTCCATTTTCTCCATTTTTAGGGCCACCAACTCTTTGAACAAGGTTGTGTAAGTTTTCTCATTTCCAAATTTTCTGAGGAAGGCTTTCTCTAAATCCTCCTAGAAGATTATGGATCCCACCAATAGATTATAATACCACGAAAAATCCTTATTCTCGAAAGTATAAGGGAAGAGACTCCACACCACATCCTTGTGGTAGACAACAAGGAGACAAATAGCTAAATAGAAGTTCTTGATGTGATCTTCTTGGTAACAATATTTTTTCGCATCAAACTTCAGAAAAAGTGTTTCTTGATGTTTAACTAGCTCATGCATAAGCCTCGGTAAGATTGAAGCTCCTTGAGACATCCATGTTATCGTCATAATTAGATCTAGAGAGTTCACCTTCAGAGTGGTGTTCATAATCAGGATGGTAGAACCTGGAGGTGTAGGAGGTATCTAGTCCAAAGGCATAGGTATTTCTTGCAAATCATATGCAACTAAATACTCGACAAAGTCAATAAGAATGCTAGACTAATTCAAAGCTCTATTGACATGGGTATATCT
The DNA here is from genome assembly GCA_000966675.3 of Picea glauca. Taxonomy (NCBI): domain Eukaryota; kingdom Viridiplantae; phylum Streptophyta; class Pinopsida; order Pinales; family Pinaceae; genus Picea; species Picea glauca. The sequence continues at coordinate 4,601 of JZKD02S1346941.1, read as the reverse complement.
CTTCCGAGGTAGTGTTGAAGCTATGGGTAAGAATCAAAGTAACTTGGTGAATGAATGGGTAATTCACCTAGTTTCGAGAAACTCCACATTAGGAACAATGCACCAAGACTTGGGGTTGGTTTCTAGACTCCCAACAACATAAATTTAGAATGCAATATTACAATCTTCAAAGGTAATTTCCTGCTCAAAAGAGATATGTGGTATTCATTTTTCAATGCAGATGTTATCAAAGCACTGACCAAGCGATTATCGAAAATTACCTCTATCCATAAAATTTATGCCCTCCTTCTAGCGCCAATTCTATTGATGTGAAAAACATTCCCTTCAATAGAAAGGGGTACTCCACGATACACGGTCCCAATTATACTATGCATCATATGATTTAGGAGACTCATATTGATTATGTCTCGCCTTCCATTACTGGGTTGGGGGGATGATTGAATGGTTATGAATGCAATGGAGAATTCATATGAAAATTAACTACTTCCAGAATTAAAATCTAATCTATCATATCCTAACTTGGAGTGACTATAATAACTAATTAGCAACCATAAATGCCACTAATCCCTATAAATAATTCTTTCATAGAGTTGTTAAGAATTAACAGAGTTAGATAAAACATACATATAAAGACACAACCATATTATTTTGAGCTTTGAAATCTAATGCATAAACTACTCATCATCTTAGGATAAATAATAAAATAGAAGAAACCAAACTACAATAAGAGTTTATGTTTTCACAAGAAAAGACTATAAACAAAACAACAATATCACAATGCATGTAACAACATAACATCCTATTAGAAATAGTTCACAACAAACTAACCATCAACAAGTGTAGCTCTCTCTAAAAAAATTGACCCTCGAGGCTTCTCAAACTTAATTATGTAACAATTACAAGTATTTTTATCTTCCCTTTCTAAAATGATGTTAACAAGTGTTACAATAAGACCAAATTGACTACAATTGACAAAAAGACAAAATAGGAGACGGTTGTGGACAAATTATAATTTGTTGTTTTGTATTAATTATTTATTTATCCTCGTCTCTCAAATAGGCTTCTAAGGCTTCATGCTATGCTATGATGGGGATGAACCTATGGTATAGGAGCATATCCATGGAAACTTCATGAGAGGATGAGTTTTGAAAGAGGTTTTTCATGTCTCTCGTCAAGTTAACCATGAAAGCTCGAACCATATTTTGTGTCTTGGTTGGCTTGACGAGATGTTCTTACATCAGATTAGTTGTTACCATTTTCACAACCTAGGCATATACTTGCATCTGCCTCATATTTTTCTAGATCTCTTCAAAGATCTGTTCATTTTTTTTGGATTCCCCAAGTGATTCGATAGGAGGTAGACTCCCTTTATGTGTTAAAATGTGTACTATCTTGTGAAGTTGTGCATAGATGATCAATGAATTCCTTGTGTCCCTGTCATCCTTATCTATAACGTATTGGAAGCTATAAAGGGTGGAATAGTCAATATTCCTTTCCCACTCCAAGATGAAAGGAATCCTAGCTGGGACATCCATGTTCTCATCAATCCACCATTGCATATCCTTCAAACTTTCGCTGATGGTTGAAAATTTGATGTTCTTGTACTATACCGATCTTTGTTGGGATATGATTTTCCCTCACAACTACTAGAAGACTTTGAAGTTTTCATACATTTCAATATCCATCTCATGGAGTTTTGTCCTAAATATTTTTGTGCATATCCTGAACTCTTTGAGTATCCCCTTATCTTTCTTCCCACACCTGATTTCTTCTTTTAGCTCTATGATCCATTCATCCTTTTATTTATTTTCACAAATTGGGTCTTTGAGGTTATGTTTTCATGCCATCATGAAGGTGACACTCATAGATACAATAGAGATTGGGTCCTTCATGACATTTTCTATCATCGAGATTTTTGTAATCACTAATACAAGAGCTCTCTCGGTGAATGGGAGCTTCCTTGTTTTCTTTTGTACAATTCTATTGGAGGCCTTGTCGAACTGGAATGCATTTAGATTGGCCACCTTGTTAGACTTAGAGGGCGTGAAGAGTCCCAATCCAAGTTCACCGAGTGGGAAGTTCCCATTTATAATAGAGGCTTATGTTGATGACCCTGGGATATCTGTATCCATGGGAGAGGAAGCATTGTTCAATGCTTCTTCATCATGTTTCCTTTGTTTCTCCTCTGCTACTTTTGTTGTTTCTTCATTCATTTCTCTCTTCTCTATTGTTTACACCACCACCACTTATTTCTGTTCCACTACTGCTTTTTCTTTGTCCTTTGCTACTACTTTGGCTTCAACTGCTACCTTAGGTGCAACTTCCTCTTTTTTTCATGTATGTTCAATCACATCCTCCTTTTTCTTCTGGACCTTTTCCTTGTTACTTGAATGATCCTGCTTCCTTGACTTACCTTTTTTTTCTCTTCTCTTCCTCTTCAACTTATTTTATCCTTTTTTTTTCCCTCCGCTTTAGCAGATTTAGCGAATTTTAGTTTTCTTTCTTCTTTTTCTACCTTTGTTGCTACTTCAAAGGTTGAAGTTGTGGTCATGGATACCGCTGTCACATCTTGATCATCCTTCTTCTGGACTCTCATGATCTTTCCTCATATGAGATTCTTCGTAGAGGGTTTCCTTTACTCCTGAATATTACGTCATGGTAAGTTCTGACATGACATTGAATCTCTTCTTCTTCCCAATTGTATATCATGTAGTCCCATCGATCCTTGTGCCTGATGAAGTGTTTCTTTACCACTTCCATAAGATCATACCTCTAGAATATTCCCTCTCTGAAGTGGAAGGATCTCATTGTGTCCACTTTGGACTAGGCTTCCTTAACATCTTCAAAGGAATATGACTCGAACCATAATGGAAAAGTAGGCTAGATGGCCTTCTTGTCCTTGTAAAGAGTTGTGCCAACTCTGTGAACCACGATCCGATAAGAAATCTCTTTTAATACCAGTATCATTGCAAAAATTATTTCACTAATTTTTTGATAAGTGTTCAAAAGAGGGATCGATTATAGTGTATCGGCCTCGAAGGGAAGATCGACGTTGAGACAATGAAGTACTTACTGGTGTCGATCAAATGATCGTTTCTGATATGTGAGGATCATATCGGTGCTATTCAAATAATCTTTTTCCACGAAGGAAATAACACATCGATGTTCAATATTTAAAACTCGACGTGTGGAGAGAATTGTATCGGTGATCGAAGCGACATGGTGGCTGAAATAGAGCTTCAATCGTCATTTTGATTCTAAGTGTCAGTCGATGGTGGTGACTAGATAAGTATCAATGTGTCGGAGAGGATTAGCTTATGGATGCTGATACATGAGAAGGATCCATTAAATTAATTGTATCGTAGGTGATGGCGAGACGAATATCGGTGTTTCAGTGACCAATACTTTATGTTTGTCGATACACACAGTTTAAAATCGATAATTTTGCTAAGTGTTGAGTGCTTTCTATGTCGACGGGAAAATGTCTAACTCGCCGATACTAGATGAATCAATGAGGGAAATATTAACTCGCCAATATAGCCAGAATCAACGAGTTGAAATTTAGAAAAACTTCAAGTAAAACTTTGAGAAAATCTCAATGAATATCATGAGGATGACTTGGCTTCTACAACAATTCAAGAGAGTCTTGGGATCAATGAGTTTAAATTTAGAAAAACTTTAAGTAAAAGTTTGAGAAAGTATCAATGAATATCATGAGGATGACTTGGCTTCTACAACAATTCAAGAGATTCATATGAAGAGACAAGGTCCCTATTTCTTGGGAGAAATTAAGTCTTTCAACAATGAAACAAGAAAAATGGAAGATGTTGATTCCTCACACAACAAAAGCAAATATGTCATTTGGGACCTTGAATAATAATGGTTGTGATGAATTTTTATTTGATGCATTCAATTTCCTTTTGACATTGTGGTGTCCAACATAAGTTTATGCTTTTAGACAATGAGGAAAACATAGGGGAATATAGCTTGCTAAAATTCTTGATGAACTTCTTGTAGTAACTTGCATGTCCAAGGAAGCTTTTGACATATTTTTGTTTTAAAGGAGTATGCATTTATTTGATGATGTATTCTTTGTATTCCTTGGAAAATTCTACAAAGTGTTTCTTGGGAACAACTAGTAATTTACTCTCTTGTTCATTAGTGAGGTTAGTGCTGATTTTCAATGTTTTATAGGGTAATATTTCTATGGTTTTAATAGTAGCATTATCATCTTTATCTGTAAAAAATTCTACCCATGATTCCATTTCTTCATCATTTATTCCATATATCCTCACATCAGCATGATATTTATTTTGCAGGAAATTTGAGATGAAAGTGTCTTCATCAACTTCTCTGCTATCCAAGGCTATGTTTATGGTGAAAATGGGGTAAAAATAGATTCGATTTAGGTCCTCTTCCTCTTCTTCTATCCACATTGGAAAATGTTCTTTCATTAATGGTTGAGAAGGCGGTAAAGAACATTTTTTTGGGGGGATTGACCATCAATAATAGTCATGTTTCATTCTCTACAGTTGATGTATGCATCTTATGTGGCCAACCAGGGTCTTCCCAAGATGAGAGGATATCCATTAAACATGGAC
>JZKD02S1346930.1:0-11637 GCA_000966675.3 Picea glauca | reverse complement strand
GGATCCATCATGACATGCCAAGACACCCTAAGAATTTCCTACCTAAATTCGACCTTGATAAAAAGGATTCAGCCAAAAATTGTGTTAAGAAATTATCATTGGCAATAAGTTTACAGAGCATCCGACATGAAGACGTTGTATGTCATTTGTTCCCCCTTACTTTTGAAGAGAAAGCATCAACATGGTATTTCTATCTAGAAGAAGCCTCCATTATGAATTGGAGAACCTTTGAAACCTCTTTCCTCATGAATTTTTGGGAAAACAAAACACCGGCCACCCAGGTTCTAGAAATCTCGAGAGGCAAGATGGTATCGAAAGAATTAGTTACCAATTACAATCAATGTTTCCTTACTCTATTAAAATGAATCTCGCGTGCCTCAAAACCTACTAAAGATGTAATTATTGAATTCTGCACCTATAATTTTCCCGTTTCCATGGCCATGTATGTAAAAAAATCTGAGAAAGGCACTCTAGAAGAAGCTTTCCAAGAGGCCCTTAAGTTTGAGAAACATATGTTGAGTTTAAAAGGAATTTATAGCTCAAAACCATCTAAAGATAAGGGTAAAGGTAAATTTTCTGCATCTAAAACCAGTGAATATAAGAAGACTTTTGATTCGATAGATATGGAATATCTTCAAAGGATTATTACGAATTTATCCAACGACCTAGTAGACCTGAAAAAAGGTAATGGAGAGGGATCCTCTAGCCAGAAAAAATTCTTTAAGTTTCCCCCGAGAAAGATAAGAACACTCCACCAACCAACAAACCCACCCCTTCTCAAATGGAAGGCATTAACATGGAGGATATTGTCCAGGCCCTCCAAACTTGGGCAACAGAGAATATGACTGAAGCCACTGATGAGGGAGAAGAAAGTCAGGAACACCAAGAACAACCTCAGGAATCTAACGAGCCTGTAGAACAACAGTTAAACTCATTCTGGGACATTCCTTTTGGTGAATATTAAGAGCAAGCTGAAGAAGTGCACATCTCACAAAACTTCATAACCACTAGGAGTGCCAGTAAGAAGGTTTCTGATGACACCCTTGGTACCACCAATTCTACTTCTCCTGCTACCTCCACTCCCAAACATTCATCTTCTTCAACCAATCCTACTCCCAATTCCTCCAAAACCACACCTTCAAACCCCAAGATGATAGATCAAACACTGAAACCCATTATTTCATCCAAACCCCTGTACAAGTTGGAATATGACTTACTAGAAGATATCAAAAAGAAAAAATCTGACATTTATTTGTTTGAACTCATGAAGATTCCACAAATTCAAGAGAATTTTATCAGAACTTTGCAAGGCAAAACATCCTCTGGCACGAAGGAAGCAAATGTAGGAACCAAGAGAGGGACCACCAAGGTAAATTATGCTAACAATAGTACTCTGTCTAAAATTCAGGTTGTGACTAATGCACCCTTAACCGGTCAAATATCCTGGTCTACCACCCCTCCTTTCCTCATCACTTTTGAAATATTTGATAGAAATGTTCATAAATGCATGGTGGACTCGGGAGCTTCATCTAATGTCATGCCCCTAAAAGTCTGTGAGAAGCTTAATGTCAAACATGAACCATATGACATTCATATTATTCAGTTAGACATAACCAAAGTTAAAGTTATTGGAGAATTGAGAAAATTCTTGATCGGGATGTCTACTAAGCCAAAGTTCATCAAACTATAGATATAATAGTAGTAGACATACCAAAGAACTATGGCATGTTACTAAGTCGATATTAGTCAGCTATGTTAAATGGCTACTTTTCTACCGACTGGTCCCACGTATGGCTCCCTTATAATGGAAAAATGAATTAGATCAGGATCAACAGACAAAGGTATATGAAACATGTTGTTATTGACCTGAATGACCCAAATGAACCGATAATGTTTAACAATTCAATATTGGGTAATTATTCATATGAAACATTTTTTGGAAATTTTATATTTGAACCATCATCTCTTGTAGAATCCAACACACAATCTGAAATCCTTCATTGCACCCAGATTGTTGATCCCAACTGTAATATAACTGATCAAACTAACAATCCCTCTGATGTACAACCTTAAATAGTTTCTAGAGATAAATTAGAAAAACGCATTGACTCTGTTAACCCCATTAAAACCAAAAAACCAAAAAAATTCAAAAATACCAATTGAAAAAAAAAAAAAAAAAAGGAGATCTTGACATGTGGACGTTATTTTTCGATGGATCCAAGTCTTTAGAAGGTGCAGGCGCTTGTTACATACTAAAAGACTTGAAATGTACTAAAATGTTAATTGCATGAAAACTAGAATTTCCATGCACCAACAATACTACCAAATACAAAGCCCTAGTATAGGGGTTAAGAAAAGAAATCGACTTGAAAGTTGAGAAAATCAAGGTATTTGGTGATTCCAAAATTATCATAAAATAGGTGAGAAACACCATTCATTGTCTTTCAAGCCATTTGAAAAGATATCAACTCAAGGTTTGGGAACTAATCAAATCTTTTGCAGCATTTAATATTAGTTCAGATCCTCATTCGCTAAACTGTGATGTTGATTTGCTAGCCAATGTAGCGTCCAGGTTCATACCCTCTGACGGATTGATGCCTGGCACTTTTTATGTTGAACTTTTATACATGCCTTTAATTCCTAACAATATTGAAAATTGGAGAGTCTTTGATGATGACCAACAGCCGATAAATTTCTTACATCTCAAAGATACTTTCAAAGGCTCTGTCATCGATGAAAGACAACATGACCAGCTGGTGAATTCAAATGTTTTTGTCCTGGATCAATGTGACATGACAACATGTTCAACCAACTGTATCTCGAGGAACGTAGTGAGGTTGTAAAAACTCTATGATATCCAAGACAAGTTCAATAAAGTCATCAATTTTAAAACCAACATTTCATCCATGCAGTTCGAGGTGGTGAATTTGGGGACAAATAACATGCCTCAAAACATTAATCTCAGAAAAAATTGTTGTCCTAAAGAAAAACAAGCTTACATGAAAGTATTCTAAGAATACAAAGACATATTTTCCTAGACCTACAAGGATCTCAAGACGTATGACACCAAGATCATACAACACATAATCCCCATGAAGCCTATGATGAAACCATTTCAACAAAATATGAGGAATATTCACCCCGGCCTTGAGCCTCAGATCAAAGCTGAATTGAATAAGTTGCTAGCATCCAAGATCATTTTCCTGGTAAGACATACACAATGGATCTTCATCTTAGTACCAGTAAGAAAAAAGAATGGGGATATAAGACTTTGTATTGATTTCAAGAACCTGAACATAGCCTCAAAGAAGGATAATTACCCTGTGCCCCCGATGGAACAAATCTTGTAGTACGTGTCTGGATCTGAGATGTTCTCCCTTCTAGATGGTTTTTCGAGTTATAACCAAGTCCTAGTGGCCCATGAAAATTAACTAAAAAAAACTTTCCGAACCAAGTGGGGAACATATGTTTATAAGAAGATGTCGTTTGGTCTCATCAATGCTTGAGAAACATCCCAGAGGGCCATGGACATTGCCTTCAGTGGTCTACTTGGAGAATGCACAGTGGTGTATCTGGATGATGTTACCATTTTTTCAAGGGATATAAAAGATCATATAGCTCATTTAAGGAAAGTATTCAACAGATCCAGAAGGTATGGCATCTCTCTTAATCCTAAGAAATCTATTTTTTTTTTTTATGAAGGAAAATAGTTAGGCTTCACTGTTTCCAAGCATGGTAAAAGAATTGAACCTGAGAGAACTAAATCAATTTCAAAGATCCCCCCCCCTCACAATAATAAATCCATGTAGTCATTCCTAGGAAGGGTCAACTTTGTAAGATGATTTGTCCCCAGTTTTTCTGAAACAGTGAAACTTATGCAAGACATGATAAAAAATAATGTTGAATTCAAATGGGGACCCAAAGAAAAAGAATATTTCGATAAGATCAAAACAGAAATAGCACAAGCTTCCGCATTGTTAAGCACAAACTTTAGTCGAGAGTTCATCATCTACACCTTCACATCAGATTTCACATTCGCAGTTTTTTTAACACAAAAGAACCAAGAAGGAGATGAATTCCATGTAGCTTTTATGAGTTCTGGCTTACAAGGAGTAGAATTGAACTACCCTGAAGTGGACAAACAAGCCTACATTGTATTTAAATATTTCAAACACTTCAGGCCATTCTTGTTCAAATCTAAGACAAAATTCATTGCTCCTTAAATGATGGTACAGAACGACTTAGCAGAAAAGAGAGCTATCTAGATTACAGCACTACATGAATACGACCTAGAAATTAATCCTGTAAAAATTGTCAAAGGCCAGGGGCTATGTAAACTAGACATAGAATCACTGAGCGATGAATCACATGAAGATGTGTTATATCAAGATCAAGAATTGTATACAAGAGAGACAGCTTACATCCCAGTCAATTCATACCAATGGTTTTTCAAAATGAAATATTACTTAACACATGGATCATCCCCAGATTATCTCGAACCCAACAAAAAAAGGGCCCTCGGACTCAAGTCCTCTCAATATCAGATCATCCAAGGAAATATATGCAGAAAAAAATATGATGGTTTTTTCCTGAGATGTCTTGAGAAGAGAGATGCAAAAAAAAAAAAATTGAACTCGATGATGGACCGATCGGTGGAAACTATGGTGGAGACACCACTACTCAAAAAAACCTCAGAGATGGATACTAATGGCCCACTTTATTCAAGGACTCTCACGCATATGCAAGGAAATTCCAACAGTGTCAAATGTCATCTAGGAGAGAAAAGAAGGTTGCCTTCTCCTTACAGCATGTGATCATCAAACGCCCCTTTCAGCAATGGGGGTTGGACGTGATCAAGGAGATCAATCCCAACTCATTGTAAATGCATAAATACATCTTGATGACTACCGATTATTTCACTAGATGAATCGAAGAAGTCCCCTTGAATACCATTAACAAAGATCAAGTGACTTCGTTTCTTGAATCGCATATCATCACCGGGTTTGGAATTCTGGAATCTTTAGTCTTTGATAATTCCAAGTATTTTTCTTCTCTTAAACTGACTGAATTTTCTCTTGAACGAAACATTAAGGTTAAGTATTTAGAGAATTACTACCCATAAGGAAATGGTTTGGCGGAGTCGACTAATAAGAACCTTATCAAAATTATCGAGAAAATTGGCAACGATAATCAAAGAAATTGGCACCTCGCTCTTCAGAACACGCTCTGGGCTGACAGAGTAACTCCCAAGTCATCCATTGGTAACTTACCTTTCTTCCTGGTCTATGAACATGAATCCACTACGTCAATCCATACTTTCCAACCCACCTTACAATTGGCCCAATCTTCCGAAGACGAAGCTTGCGCATTAATGAAAGAAAGGTTAAACATGTTTCTAAAACTTGAAGAAGAAAGGGAAAAAGATAAGATGAACCTAATGGTTCGACAGATCAGTGGTAGGCAACATAAACTTTTAAGAAGGAGACCTTGTTCTCAAATGGGATAAAGCTAATGAACTTAAAGGAAAACACTCAAAATCCCAAAAATGGTGGCTAGGACCCTATCTAATTCACCGGAAAATAGGTCCTGAGACTTTCAAACTTAAAAAATTACAGGGAGATGAGGAGGAACTCCCAGTCAATGGCCAAATCCTAAAAAAATATTTCTCATAATAATCGATGGTGATGTAGCTTTGTACATAGTAGTTTTTCTCTGTTTCTTTCTATTTGTTTTCTACTGATGTTTCACTTCAATAGTCTCATCGTTGCTTGAATTTGTTTTGTTTTTTTCTTTTTTTTGTTACCCTTTAGTTTAGAATAACTTATTGTCTATTGCTCTGGACCAGTCTTTTCTTTCGCAACAGGGACCCAAGACTATTGGACTTATGTAAGTGCCTTGTCCCATGAGTACCTTTACATATTGAGGTTGTCGAGCTGATATAAGATCAACGTTTATCTTCCTAGACAATGATCCACTGAAAAGAGGAACTTGTTCATATGTACCAAAAGAAAAATTCTAACCTTCAAATTTTGTACCTTTCCATGGTTTACATCAGTTATCTTCTCTTATGTGACCACCCTCATGGCTTGTTGGTGTTCCATTCAAGTTTCTCGAAATGTCCTAAATTCAATGTCTTCCACATAACTCCAGTGTCTCTTCCCACTAATCCTTTATTCTAAAACACGTTTGTTATTCTTGTTTATAGACCCACGAGAAAAATATGTCGACTGAGACTAGAAAATCAAAGTAACTCTCTTATCACCCTGCTTCCTACTTATCTTCACCTATGTTGCAACAACAATATAAATTTTATATGTAAAAGGTGGATACAAAAATCATAATCATAAGGAAGTTGAGAATGCTACTAAAAGCGTAGGAAGTATAAGTAAACTCGTCAGGGCTATGGACGCTTGCTGGCAGCAGGGCCATGCTTGTATGATACCAAGGCATCTTCGTCGGGGCTATGGACGCTCACTGGAAAACACTTCGATCTATAACAGTTGATGAACATTCCTCTGTGGTGTCACTCTCAATGTTTCACTGTGGATGTATGAAGTTTCCCATTAACACTCACTCGAATTATGTGGAAGATCATTGGTAGCATGCCCTCTCTATATCTTTCCCTCGGGGCCACTTGATGTGGGGTCCTTAAGTTGATTATCGAATTGACTATTATAAGGTAAATTTCTCTTTGAATATGGTTGAAATCTCTCTCTTTTTGAACTCATACATAACTAGATCTTCCCAGTAAGTCATCATTTGTTGTGGCTCACCTCCCACAACTACCCACATTTTAATTTTTATGAGTCCCTTGTTTTTGTTTTCCTTTTGCGCCTAATTTCTCCCCTACAAGGCATACTTTCCTGCTTCACTAAGGAAATACAAGCTTAATTAATAGTTGATTCGGGATCATGTCTGTCATATTTTTTCACTCCACGCATCAACCAAAACTCTGATCATCGCACTCTGATGACTCTGGCGCATCCACGACACTCCCTTCGTGGCGCCCCATGGATTATTATATTCAAGACCAACCTATCTCTTCTCCTTGAGTCAGTATGATCTGTGAAAGTTTCCACCTCCCCAAATGGCATCCTAAGATTAGATCCTCGACTTCCTAACTTATCAATCTTCAATAAATTTCCTTTATTTCTTTTAGGACTCGTCACCTTTTCTAAGGTATTGAAGGAATATTCCTTCGATACCATTCTCTTTAGAGTCCAGTTCATGCCCCATCCTCTCGAACTATGAAGCTATAACTCCAATAGCCTCTCGAACTATGAAGTTATAACTCGGATAGCCTCTTGAACCTTCCCACATGCGTGTCCCACAAATTCTCAATGGATTAAAGAATATTATTTCGATACTGTCTATGTCAGAGTTCGAACGTATCCTCATCCTTTATAGCTCTGATGGCTATGTTTTGAAGCCTTATAAGAAATACTCTTGGCACGCCTTTCTAGAAAAATAAAATATTCTTGCGCTACCTTTTCTTCGGGGTTTAGTTTGAACCTCACCCTGACTACCTCTGATGCCAAGACCTCGATGGGTCCCACCTCCTCCCTCAATGCTACATATTGGTTGTCAGTTCAGGTTGGCACGCTTTTCCAAATATAAGAGAATATACTTTCGATACCCTTCCCTTCGGAGCTCGAATTAGTCTGCGATCCCTCCCTCTCTGAATGCACAACTATGATAACGGTCTTATTTTAAGCTCAACATGGAACAACCTCCGATGCACGAATCCATGTGTCCATAAACCTTAATGAGCATTAATGACAGAGATAATTGGCATTAAAAACATAAGTTTAAACAGACCTCGTAAGATTCTCATACAAACCCGAGTTATGGCACCATTGTGTTGGTTTGATATGTGTTATGAGCTATAAAACTCCCATATTTAGACACATCTTACGCTGTAAGTTTGTGAAACATCTGTTTTTGTCTTAATTCTTGTTTTTACTGAGTGATACTACATTGTTATTGCAATTGCTCGATTACAGGTAACCCATGTTTGTCGTTTAATCATAATTCTGTTGTTACAATTAACGCATTATGTTTAATTAAGTTGATACTCATTTTAACGTGCTATTACAGGACAATTTGGTAATCCTTCATGACAAGCCAGAACCCCAAAAGGTCGAAGGGCTCAGTGTACTTCCAGATTACCGGAGGGCCTGAACCATCATCTCGGTCAGTTGAAGCTTTGGTGACTGATACTAATCATCACACTGGCAAAGACCATACCCTGATTATGAAGAAATCTACTGGATATTCAATTCTGCAGATTTCCCCACAGATGATGAGAATTTGGAAGTGTACTAGAATATCCTAGGAAGAATTATCCATCTAGTAGCTTCCCGACCATAACTTTTTCCAAACAATGAGGCAGCACAATGGTGTCTCGGACAATTTTATGCCACTACAGTGAACATCGTGAGAAAACAAGGGAAGCAGGTAGCATACCTCAGACCTGAAGACATAGGCTCCAGATATCATCTTCCCACCCCCACATGCTCTCTAAATGAACCATTCTTAAAAGGGTTTTCCCAAGAAAGCAAAGGACCATTGAAGCAGATGAAGCATTGGTGGGTACACCAATAAGAAACCTTCAAACAAGGCCAGAAATTAGTTCCTACCCAGAGGCTCAAAACTCCCTACAAGTTGCTAGTGGCCATGCTATGTTGCTTGTATGGAGAAGAAAAGAGCACACATTTTCAAACTGATTGGTTGCCTTTGGCACACACCATCATCAGAACAGGACAAATATTCAACTGGGCAGACATCCTGGTTTTCAACATATGTTTGCACGTGAAGAATCTCTCAGGTATGAAGAAACCTTGTTTTTATATGTCGGCCTACATGATCGATGCCATTTTTTCCTCTGTACAGTTTCCCGACCTGGGGTGGAACTGGGACAAAAATCAACCTCCCATCCATTTATAATGCTCTCAATTTGGGAGCGTTAATTACACACAACACTTTTATTATATATGCAATTTATTTCTTTCCCTTCTACACTCTGCCCTATTTGGTTTCCCCAGACATAGAATCTCCTTCGAATCTAGGAATCGAATGAAAGGGGTAGCCGACTGGTTCCTCTATAAGCATTACTTATATATCAAGGTGTATGGGACCACCGGAGCCCCACACCTTTTTCCATACCTTGTCCCAGACCGTCTGTTGATAAGGGAAATTGCATACCAAACCATGGGGTCAGGCATTACTGCACTATTTCAAACCAGCAGAAAAAAAAACTTTGGCCAGTTTTCCTTATCCACATTGGAATTTTACACTATTTCCAATGGTCAACATGCAAGGAAAGAAGCATAGGCCCTACAAGAGATAATCTTATGTCTGGGAGAGCCTAAAGGCCATGATCCTCATGAGGTGGCAATCAACCATGTCAGGTTTGTCGGTCTCACCCATCCCAATATCCATATTGTCGATCTTGAGGAAGATAATTTTAAGGGAACACTCTCTTATGACGAATTCCTACACCATTTTCCCCATGACACTGCCAAGCGAGAGATTAAACTTGATCAAGAAGAGATCAAGAGGGAAACTTTAAACCAATTCCAAAGGTTACTTCAACGAGAAAAGGATACCAACATCACCAAAGAGCAAGATAAAATCAAGAAACAAGAGCATCTTGATCAAAAAAGTCTCCAAGCTGAACAATATTATCAAAAAATGCAAGTTGAGTAGAAGAACATAAAATAACATGAGCGCATGGCACATCAGGCTGCACTCCAAAAGAAGAAATAAGAAGAAGCCAAAAGGTTGGTTGAAGAAGAAGAAACCAAGAGGTTAGCGGATGAAGCACAAGCCAAGAAATTGGTTGATGAGGCAAAGAAAAAATGATTATTTGACGAGGTTGAAGCTAAGAAGAAAGCAGGTGAGCTATTTAAGAAGAATTTAAGCCAGACATATAGCACTTTGTCAACTCCCAACCTAGGCATTGTGAACATACCTCTTCTAAAATACACTCCCATAAGCATCATTCCAGGAGATTCCCCCCTCTCTTCCCAAGCCCTGAATTTTGAAGGCTTTATAGTAGCCATTGGAGACTATTACTTTGATAACAAAACAAGGAGTATCGATAAAAGTTCGACCAAGAGGAAGAGAGGAGAAGACATCGGGTCAAAATCATCTGTAGGAAGGGTATTAGAATGGAAAGTAGGGCCTGACCTCGAAGAGAATGTGGTCCAAGAATATACAACACTTAATGCTTTTGCAAGGTTAAATGCCTCATATGTCCTTGAGGTAACCAATTCCCTCAGCACTGCTAAGAACAGAGTAGTCGAATTGGAGACAGAGTTAAAAAGTGTAAAGGATAAATTCATCATAAATGTCCTAGAAGTTGTAAAAGCAGTTGAGAGTCTCAATTTAGAGAAGATGAACATATCCCTACAAGATCAAAGAGACCAGATGAATATAGAATTTGAGAAGCGGATGAAAATCCAACGGGACACCCATAGAAACCAGTTAGAGGTGGAAGAGCATAAACTCAACACAACCCTAGAAGAGACCAGAGCATCAACATGAACTATGGAATCTATCAAGACATAGGTGATGGCATTAAGTGAAAAAATAGCAATAGAAAAGAATAAGCTCCTCGATCTGCTAAGTAGCATACAGGATGAGCGACAGGAACAACTCAGGCTACAAAGCACATTGATAGAGAATCAATAAAGGTATCATGAAGCGGGCGAAGCCTTAGAGGAGATGCTCAGTTGGCACAATATTCACCAACCTCCACCTACCACATTTTTGGTATATTTGAAGAGGGAAATAATTAGATACCAAATGCTCTTTGACACTAGCATACCTCTCTTCATGAGTTCTCTCTCTGCCATAGGAGTAGTAGCTAACACTTGCACAAAGATATGGAGAAATGTCAATGATCTCGTTGAATAGGCATGGATACAGCCATTGCATTCCATTGATGAAACGACCTATGTTATCACCAAAAAGGTTGAGGTGGAGGACCATAAGAAAGCCAGCTAATCAAACATCCAAAATCTAAGCCAATTTGAAGAAAAATCAATTGAATAACACATGTTGAAACCCTTCCGACTCATCCACAAAATCCAATCCTTTGTAAAGACCACATCAGAACAATTATATAAAGAATTGTCTACCAAAGTTTGCAATGGAGAGTCGATCTTGGAGATATTGTAATCAATCATACTCGAGAGCATATTAAGTGATCATTCCTTTTGGAAAGAATACCAAGATCAGCTATAGGAACAAGGCAGTTCATGATTACAAATTCCACAATTCCTTCCAAATGTTATTTTCTTCGGTTATTGTAATCTCAATTATGAATTCAGAATACGAAGAGTCCCTTTTTGTGAAATGGCCCTAATTTCTTGATTGTAAAGGAGAAAAATTGTAAACAGTCGCCCCTCACTATAAACAAGAGCACTATCCATTTGAAAGGGCTTTTGGTTTCGGAATTTAGCAAGACAATATTTCTACTGCAAATTAATTTGAACCGAGAGACATGTTAGTTGGAGATTATGGTATTGATGTGTATCAATGTGACTATTTTGTTTATGCACCTCTTTTACTGTAGTTTGTGAATATTGGTTGATGAATTACTTCTGAATTAATGTTTGCAGTTTACAGTTA
>JZKD02S1346919.1:0-11638 GCA_000966675.3 Picea glauca | reverse complement strand
AGATTACTCTTCCTATTTCGAGTAATTAGTCTTAATTTAAGTTGAGGAGAAAATTGAATTGGAGAAATTTATTACACATGAGGTTCATTAACAAATCGACGAGGGTGAAACATGTGCATAAAATGTATGGCAATTAAACGGTATGGAGGGAGACATGAGGCCAGTGTTTAATAAGAGCGAACTGGTACAATTAGCTCAAATTTAAATTTTCTGGAAATGCCTACAAAATCTTTTTCATACCATGATTAAAAGTTGTTGACATACTACCTATAACATTGCTATCAGATAAAAAAAATCATTGTCAATAAAACTCCACCAATACCCAAATGAAAATCCATCAGGGCACAAAACAAAATCGTTGTCCTCCCCACAACATTTATGCTACCCATTTCGTTGAGCGTGGAGTACTATGAAATAATAATAACGCTCATTTAAAGAAAAATTGTTGTGCAATATGCAATACGTAACCATAACACTACATATTCTTGTTGTCATAATTCAAAAATTTAGCTAACAAACTGAACAATTTGATGCATTGTCAATAATCAATATAATGCTATTAAAAACGTAGTCGATACTAACTCAATGTCAAGGATAACACAATTTCACCATGAGAAAATAATGGTTGGAATACATTGATAGGAAATGCAATAAAGAAAGAAAAAATACATGGACTCATCCCTCCAGGTGGAAACGCAGACGGGTATCAAATACTAAGTCGATTATCAAATGCAATCAGAAAATATTTGTTGCCATTAACAACATGAATTGATTGTCGGTTATTAAAAAAAAAAATCAGGGTAACAAATGGAATATTTGGCAAGGTTATACTATAACAGATACGGTAATTTGATGGAAATGTGGTAAAATCATGGACAAATGGAAACGCGGGTATAAATACCAATTCAGAACGCAAAGGAAAAATTAGTGTGGTTTATCATTATGGATGCTCTGACATTAATAACACCACACCTAGGCACAAAATTTACTGTAGTTTTTCAGAAAATCGTGGTCAGATAAAGGGGAAAAACTGTAGAGTTAACATCCTAATTGTTGGATTTCATCAAATAAAAAACAAAACTGAGTTTTACCATCAAAAGTTCGTTGATTTTTAACACACCAATTTTCTCTAAGTACCTTCGCCATCATTGTAAAATATATAGCAGAGGATAAATGCATGACAGATGTATGAAAACGCAGGGCAAAAATTTGCCTTTACAACATATTAAAATGCATAGGAAAATCATTGGCCAGATGGGTCAGAACACCAGTTAAATTTTTCTTAAAACATAATGAAATTGCAGAGGAAAATTACAGTCAATGTATTAAATTTCAGAGTGAAAATTCGTCAGTTTGTAAGGAATAATATTTTAGAGTAAAAAGATAAAAGTAATTCATCAATCAAGATGTAGGTAAAATGTAGGAGAAAAACACAGTAATAAGAGTAATAGCATTCAACCATTACACAGTAACAATGCCACCATTTCACATTAAAAGAAACTACAAATCATTGTCAACACAGAGCAATAAAAGAATAAAACGCAGTCTAATGTGGCCCAAGGCAGAGTAAAAATTTGTCATCAAAGTAATAAATCACATATTTAATCAATCGCAACAAGGCGCAATACAATCACTCAACTAGGAACAATCAACAGGGGTAGACATGTGGGTTTAATTATCCTTCGTTCATCATCCATGCACTGAAAAGTAGGGCATTAGGATCTATAGGTCTATTAACACCGAAGTGACGACCGTCGATCCGGCTTCTAGCCGACTTCTCAGGAGTGGATTAATGATCTAGGGATGAGGATGAAAGATAAAGTGAAAAATATTCAAATAATCAATAAAACAAATAGAACAATCAAGCAATCAAGGATCGGTGGCCAGGGAGATCAAATCGAAGCACTAAGCGTAAAGCTATGATTATTTTAAGTTCTCAAAAAAATGTTAAGTAAAACACTTTTCTTTACACAATAAAAATATAGAAATGAAAGTGCAAGTTCAATATTAATCTACCATTCAAATAAATGTGTGTGTATCGTAGCCCAAGGCGATAGATTCGAGTCGTTGTCTCGTGCACTTTGTCCAACACCTGCTTGATGACTAGTGTGACTTCACAGGTACCTCCCAGCCAATGCTAGGGGTACTCTTCTCCCCCCTTAGCCCCCCGAGCCGCACAGGGGCCACACACACTAAACCAAAGAACAACTAGCTCTTAGCTTGCCTCGCAAGGCTGAGCTACCACTCCTCACTGAGCTGGGTATCCCAACTCCCACAAGATAAGTCATTCAAGTAAAAAATTATGCAGCGTAATGTTACGCATCCAAAAAGGCATCCATCATCCTCCTCCTCCCTCCTTTATATAGAATTTCTAAGCGATTTCTTTCCCAATGTCCCATTTAATTTTTTGTTCAATTATTTAATTCAGAAAAATCCTCCTCATACATGTGTCACCCATCCCCATGATTGCACCATAAATTAATTTTATTAATTATTTAATTACTCCTATTTCCCTCACCCACCTAAAAGCATTCCTAGAATCAGTCCTAGGTGTCCCCAAATTCCCTTACACATTTTAATGACTTACGCCCTTACTAAATTCCTAGTTGAGTTCAATTTAGAAAGTTATTAAAGGAAAGATTCCTTACTAAGTTAGTCATTCTGTGTTTTCCTTATGTTTCGTGTTTTCTTTATGTTTCACCCTTTTTCCCTTAGTTTCCTAATTCTTTTAAGTTTCCCTCTTTTCCCTTTTTATCTAAAACTCAAATTAGCAAGTATATAAAATTTAACGTTTTCCCCTTTTTCTTTTTAATTAATAAATTTTAATTAGCATAAGTAACAAACAATCATTTCCCTTTTAAAATTTTAATCCCAAAATAATTTGATTTTAATAAATTAATCGAATTTCTTACCCCCTTTTCGTCACATGTTTAATGATGATTATATTATTGTTATTGTTGTTGTTGTTGTTGTTGTTATTTAGCACAAGTATTACTTAGACATAAATTTTAATTTCCAAGGCTGGGCAACATTTTTATTAGAGAAAATGTTTTTTTTTTAATCTTTCTTATCACATCATTCGTTCTAAGTCCATCTAGTTTTATTCACTTATTAGTTAGCAATGTGACGTTCCCTTCAAGATGCACTAGGTGCTCCAAGGGTGTCACTCACCTCATTTTGTTTCCCTTGCACGACGTGCCCTTCAGGATGCACTACGTGCTCCAAGGGTGCCACTCGCCTCTTGATTGACTTGGTAGACATCAAAACCCCTAGAGTCAATACTCTGCTAAGTGATCTTGTGGGAGACTAAGGGCCTCTAAGGAATAAGGCCCCTACCTTATTACACACCCCTTGGAATCATCGTGAGCGATTGTCGGAGTCTTCCCTCATGGCATCATGGTTCTTCTCGAACTAGGTAATCGTTAACCTACAGTTTGAGCCACAACAGGAGTGCTAGTAGGCTGTGGAAGGGATTTTGTCCACACCTCTCCCTCAACATCTCTGGTTATCGTGCATGACCCCTCTACTCCACGTGTGAGTCTGGTCAACAAGCTATCATCAACTTGCATCATCAACAAATCATGTCAGAAATAAATCAATCATCATATCATCTAATCAAATGTGCATATGTCATATCAACAATAATCAAAACCCAAGTCCACTCCCTGACTCAATCCAGAGTCTAAGGGATTTCATCGATGCCTCTGCATCCTCGAGGTCCATAGTCCTGCACACTCAGGAGAACCTAATAATAGCACCTGTCTATGTCAAAACAACAAAATAACATGTCATCATATCCATAATGTCTCATAATCATAATCAAACACCCAATAGTATAATAATCCAGATCACTTGCAAGCAAGTGTCCTCAAAGAATAAGTTCGCTCAGTACGTGCAAGAATGGGATGTTACACCATACAGTTCTTAAATGACTTACTCCTTACTTAAATCCTAGTTTAGTTCATAAATAGAAAGTTCCAAAGGCTAGATTCCTTACTAATTTGGGCATTCTACTTTTTCTTTAAGTTTCCCCTTTCTTTTAAGTTTCCCTTTCTTTTAAGTTTCCCCCTTTTTATTTTTAAATAAAAATCAAATTTATCAAGTGTAGACAAAAACAACCATTTACCCTTTTAATAAATTTAATCCTCCATTATAATTTTTACTTTAATAATTAAAGTTTGAATTTCTTACCCCCCCCCCTTTCTTGTTACATGTCTATTTAGTTTTTCTTTGTCCACATGTTCTACTTAGACCTAGGTTTTAATTTCACTAGGCTGGGCGACAATTTTTAAGGGAACTTTTAGTTATTAAACTTTACTCATACCATCATCTATTTTAAGGTCGACTAGGTCCTAAGGGGGCATAGTTTTCTAAGAACTAGTTTTATTAACTTACCACAGTTAAAATCGCAACGTGCCCTTCAGAATGCACTATGTGCTTCAAGGGTGCCACTCACCTCTTTCTATTTTATTTACATGACATGCCCTTCAAGACGCACTACATGCTCCAAGGGTGTCACTCACCTATTGAATGAATTTGGCAGACGTCAAACCCCTRGAGTCAATACTCTGTCAAGTGATCTTGTGGGAAACTAAGGGCCTCTAAGGAATAAGGACACTTTCTTATTACGYGCCCCTTAGAATCAATGTGATCAACTGTCATAGTGTTCCCTCGTGACATCGTGGGTCTTCTCGAACTACGTAATCGTTAACCTACAGTTTGAGCCACGACGAGAGTGATAGTAGGTTGTGGCAAATTTGTTGCCACACCTCTCCCTTAATGTCTCTAGTTGTCGTGCGTGACCCATTTACTCCAAATGTGAGTCTGGTCGACAAGCTATTGTCATCCTGCAACCATCAACGAATCATGTTAGCAATAACAATCAACATCATAATATCTAATAATATGTACATATGTCACATCAACAACATTCAAACCCTAACAGTCCACTCCCTGACTCGATCTGGAGTCCATGGAGTTTCATCAATGCCTCGACATCCACAAACGTCCAGAGTCCTGCACACTCAGGAGAACCCAGTCAATAGCACATGACGATGAAAATACAACAAAAATAACATATAGTCAAATCCATAATATCTCATAATCATAATCAAAATGACCAATCATATAAAGAACCAAATCACTTGCATGCAAGTGTCCTCAAACAATAAGTTCGCTCAGTGCGTTCAAGAGCGGGATGTTACACAATGGGAAATAGCATTAGCAACTCACTAAATATTGAAATGATAGGCATTTAAGAACTGATTTTGTCTTATTACTCCACATTTCATCATACATGTGAGAAGGATTAAGAATAATATGGTAGTTTAGATGGGAATTGGGAATTCAATGTGGGTTATTTGACTGAGACAAGTGTCAACTTCAAATTATCTTAGGAGTTTGGTTTCTTCGGGGTTTTTTTTTCAATTTCTTCTTTGTATTTGACAACTTTGATAGAGGGATCCTCTCTCCCTCAATTATGAGTCTATGCTCTTTCATTCCTATTTATCTTGGTTTCATTTTGGTAGTGTCCTGGTTGTGTTCCAATCCTACTTTGGCCTCTTGGTTAGTAGGGAGAAGGATGGTGTAGTTTCCTTGTAGTGAAGGGTGTTGCATCCCTTGCAAGTTGGGGGAATTCAGGAAAGGCCTCAAGTGATGTATGAAGGATATCAGAGAGTCCCCATGTGGAATTTTCAACTCAATGATTAGATGGGAGTAATGGCAGGCAGAATTCAAGCAAAATTCTTAGAAAAGTAATGCAGTAAGAGATAATAATGTTATTGCTACATCCATGCGAGTAGTTGATTTGAGGAAATGATAGAAAGAAGTGGATGTGTCTATGGGTATCCATTGAAGTAGAAATATGGAGATCTTCGATCAACAGGTCATGGTCAATTAGCTCTTGGAACATATTGTGGCACATCTTGGCATTCCAAATAGTGTCATGAACCATCCTTCTCATGAAGACTCCTCCCCTACAACAGAATCCTCCTAGACTTCTAGGAACTCCCCCCACCCCAAGTTGACACTAAAACAAGGTAATGTTTTTCCATCTATTGATGGAAATGAGCAAAAATTCAAGGTCCTAATTAAGAACATGGCATAAAAATGTCAATGACAAGATGTCTAACAAAAGTTGAGCACCTAGTATTTAGTATGCTTACTACAACAATATGCAAATTAATTTACCTACAAAAATAGAATAAGGTTATTTTCAATGATTTTCCCTAATGAACAAAATTTGATGCAATTTTGCATTTCAAACTTATGGCTTTGACCTAATATTTGTATTCTATTCTAACTTCTTAACTTTGTCACAACCTTTTTTAATATTAACCCTCTCCATTATTATAAAAGAACAAAAACAACATAAAGTAGAGATGAAGGTTCAATTTGTTTTCTCTTCCCATAACTCCTTAAAAAAGCTTTATGCCACAAGCAACCAACAAATTATTATTAATGTTATAAAATCCATTTGAACACTAAGCCAAACCTTTTTTAAAAATTGATAAAAAACAATAAAAACGAATCTCAACTATCCATATTAATTAAAATAAATATAAAGCATCTTGTTAGAACAAGTTTAAAAGAGCAGCACTATAATCATTAAAAATATTTTTCCCACATTACAATTACAATATAAATGAACAAATTATTTTAATTAAAATATAAAGCATATTGCTAGAACACGTTAAAAAAAAATCATTAAAATTATTAAAAACAATTTTTATTTAAATAATATAAAACAAATTGTTAAATAAAAATTAAATCAATTTTATCAAATTATAAAAAATTAAAAAAACAAAACCATGCCATGAATCAGTAATAACCCAAGTATCATCACCAACCCATTCACACTATGAAGCAACCAAAAAAAATCAACATCACAAATACTCGTTTATATAATTAAAATGGCTATGAGAGGCCTCAAACTTCTCATATCAGATATTAAAGTTTATAATGTCCATATATATCTTTAAATATGATCATTCATGATTGACAAGAGAAAGTGAACTTTGTAATGTGAATATATTAATAAAATATAAATAAAATAAGAATATGTCTAAGTATAGATATTAGATATTTCCTCTTTTCATTATTTCATTTAAATATTTTATTTATATCCAAATGCCTTTACTAAAGTAATTTGTTTTTTTCATTATAGCGACCCTTCAGGTTTGAAAGTGCTACTAAACGATCTTCGCACTGATGAGAAAAACAAAAGAAAAGGAAAATCCGATTCTGCACCCAACGCCATTGGGAACTAAACCTTAACATATTTAACAAAACCTTCTATGAGCCCTTGGATGGGTATTGTATTTTAATTTAATGTTCTAGAAGTTAAAATATAACATATGTTTTATGTAAAGTTTATTTCCATGTTTTAGAAAAGAATATAAAATAGCGAAAAAAAGAGATACAAAGTTGTTTTGTTTTATTATATATAAAATAATGAAAAAAGAGATGCAAAGTTGTTTTAGTTTATTGTGATTTGGTTATTCAAAATAATGAGAAGGTACATTAATATTTTTTTAAGAATTTAATCATAATAATTTTGGAATTATGAAATCATATGTATCGATGGTTAACATTATAGATTAGGTTGCATTGAGGGTATTAGAGAAAACTAAATTTGTTGTAGTAAAAACAATTAATTTAAAATTCAATTTTCAAACTTAACAAAATAGAAATCGTCAAAATCATAAAATGTTTAGCATTGTTTTTTTACCTTTGTTTTCATTTCAAAAAAGTTATGCAAACATATAGAATTGTGAAGTTATAAATTTAAAGTAAAAACACACAAAATCACCATAAAATTATAAAAACACAAAACATATAAATATAATATCAAATGATCATTTAAAATTACCTTTAAAATTACCTTAGTGATTGTGTGAATGAATGATTTTAATCAAATAGAAACAAGTCTCAATAATAAACATTTTTTCTTAAATCGAAAGTTGATTCTCATGTCTTAGTGATTGTGTGAATCAATGATTTTAATCAAATAGAAACAAGTCTCAATAATAAACATTTTTTCTTAAATTGAAAATTGATTCTCATGTATTAGATAACATATGATTGGAAAAAGAGGCCGCATTCAAATGGTTCCTTTTTTGAGGTTCAAATTTGATTGTAGAGATGTAGTTGTTCTTGTAAGAATAATATTTTTCCTTGAAGAATCCATTATGCATGAGTAAAATGTAGAGGAACTTTCTTGCAAAAAATAATAAGAAATTTTATCCAATGTTCTCTTCATAAATACAAATACAAGTTATTAGATATTAATATGAAACATTGTAAAGTGTATTTGAATCAACTAAAGATGAAATAAATTACCCTTGTGATGGAATAACATAGTAATATGTGCACTAACTTTTTATATCAGTGGTCGATATGGATATCATTATGGATATCATTGCATGTCAACGTATATATTTTTTCTGAACACCTCAGATTATTCTAGGGTTTGATGCAAAGAACCCTCATCCTTATTCATATTTAGGTAGTTGATTATGCAATGAGAATATAAGGACTACCACATCGAATACTTACCTACGGTATGTTTCCCAAACTAGAC
Source organism: Picea glauca (assembly GCA_000966675.3). Lineage (NCBI taxonomy): Eukaryota > Viridiplantae > Streptophyta > Pinopsida > Pinales > Pinaceae > Picea > Picea glauca. The sequence goes on along the minus strand of JZKD02S1346919.1, from coordinate 3,057 downwards.
CTCAACAACATCATATTTTAAGGGTTAAAATGAGTCAAGGTTCTAGTTAGAAACACAATAAATGTTAATGAATATAGATAACCGAGGAGAAAAAAAGAACTACAAGTATTAATTTAGGTTTATTGATAAATACTTAGCTTTACAACTCACAAAGGATCTACCAAAGGATCTTTCCCAATGTTTACACACAGTAAAGAATATCACGGTAGAGGAATGGAATTGAGAAAGTCAATTCCACCATTTGGATCAAAGATTATGTAGAAATATGGCAACAACATAAACACCTATATTCAACAAGAGGAATTGCATCAAAGGAGGAAAGGAAAATGGAATTGAGAAATTCAATGCCACTGTTTGGATCAAAGACAATGTAAAAATATGGAAACAACATAAACACTTATATTCAACAAGAGGAATTGCATCAAATGAGGAAAGAAAAATGGAATTAGAGAGAAAAACCAAAATGTGCTTAAACATCAATACGACCTTCATCATATCTCTAGAGAACCACCCAAACAGTAAACACTACAACTTCTATGGAAATGAAATCCCTCACATAAATCTCTCTTTTCTTAAGTCCACTACTCCATTACACACCACCAACTTAGACTCCCTCGTCACCCAAATATGTGTAGCTTACAGGGACCAGGGATTTTTCCAATTCATCAACTATGATGACTTCCTCTACCTTCCCCCCACGCTCTACTCAGAAACAACAAAATTATTCTTCTCCATCCCCATGTAAGAGTAAACTAAAGTGAAGAGAGACTTTGATCTAATTTTCTACTTTGACAGAAGCTCACAAAGAATGTCTATGACTGGAAATAGGTTTTTGATTTCACATGAATCCTCTAGAGTTTCATGAGGGCTTGAACATATGCAATATAAAGGGAGAAGTATCTAGAGTTTCAAGAGATCCTCAACATTCAAGGGTAGGCTCTAAAAGAGAGACTCAGCATTTAAGGGAAGGCTCTAAATATTTTTTCTCAATGGAAAATCTCCTATCAAGATCCATTAATTCCTATATACACCCACAAACATACCCATTCACTCCTATGAACCAAGTGTATTGAATGCAATTCAAACGTGGTGGATTTACAAATTTTAGTTTTATTTTGTTTTTAAATCACTTTTTCTTTGTTTGAATATTGAAGCAAGAAACCCACCAAAATATATTCCACCAATGCTCATCAACCAATCAAAAAATGGACTCAATATTTTTTTAAATTATAAAAAATGTTTTTAATGTTTAAAATATCTTGTACAATATTGGACAAATTTAATAAACATGAGCCTAATTTTTAGGGGCAATTGCAACTAATAGAATTCAATTGACTTTGAATTTCATCAAAACATATAGTCCTACCTTGACACATAATAAAAATGGGGAATAACCTTACATGAGAGTGACAAATATAGCCCTGGGAGTTAACTCAAGTGGTCATGAGCCAGACGCAAGACCTCTTATCTCTCGTCCAAATTTGGGAAGGTCATGGGTTCGACTCTCTTGATCCCCTCATAGTTAGTCTCTATAATTAGAGCTAAAGATTTACCTCATTTACCATCCATTGATCATGGGGAAGTACTCGAAGGTTTTTCTGCAAGGGTTTCCTTGGGAAAAAAAGACGAAAAAGAGTGACAAATACGAATATGTAAGATGTGGTGTATAGTCTTTTAAAAAATAAAATGGTTACTTAAATGAGGTTATAGAAGAGAAGACAATAAGGAATATTAATGTAGACTGAAATCCTCACTTAGGGATATGTGTTGTAGTAATCTGTTTGAAGCTTCACTTATATAATAACTACAAGTCAATGATGACCCACTAGGAATGACATAAAAATTGTTGACACAGTTAGTATTTGAGTGAGGGAGGAAGTTAACATGTCAACCAAGGGACATGCAACCCAAATCCATATTATAAATTAACATATATTTTGGTGTGGATAATTTTTTATAAACCATTTTTGTCTCACAATTCATATATATATATGGGATTATTCACAACACACCCAACAATGATGTTAACACATACCCATAATATAGAATAGTATCAACATTAACATGGCACAAAATCTCAACATAAGGATATACCACTATACTAAGGTAGCATTTAATATCGCATGAATACACTACAAGGAAAAGACCCTATAGCAGATTTTTTTGCGGAAGCCCCTATAAAAATAGCCCAAAAATCCGTTTGTAGAGGAGGTGCGTGGGTGAATGTTTTAGCGGAAGTTTTTTTAATAGTGCATTTATAAGACTATACCGCACTGGTGTGCCACCACAAATCAACACACCGGTGCTAATAGACAATGGTGCACCGTTGCATAGTTATTTAAAAAAAAATAGAAAACAATGGTGTGCATCATATAAAAGAAGCTCGCAAGCACTAGTGCGCTCGAAACGAGCACATTGGTGTGCAAAAAACAGGTGCACCTTATTTGCGTTTTTCCTTTTAAAAAGTCATATCGGTGCGTCGTTGTCTATTGGGCTCATTGGTGCGTTCCAAAATGGTGCTCCATGGCAGGTTTTTTTTTTAAATAACAATGTGTTGTTTACAGTGGTGCGCCACCATAAATCAACACACTGGTGTGAATAGACAATGGTGCATCTTTGCATAATTAAAAAAAAAAAGAATTCCAATGGTGTACATCATATAAAAGAAGCTCGCGAGCACCAGTGCGCATGAAACGGGTGCACTAGTGTGAAACAAACATGCGCACAGTCTTTATGTTTTTTTTTTTAATGCATAACGATGTGCCTTTGTCCTATGGGAGAATTTTTGTGTTCCATATGGTGCACCATCACAGGTTTTTTTTTAAATAGCGGTGTGCTATTTGTAGCGGTGAGCGCCGGTGCACTTAAAGTGACCGCACCAGAACAAGGGTAAATAAAAAAAAAGGCGGTAAAAGACCATTTTTACCATTTCCAGTGCAGAGAATATCTCAAGCACCAGTGCCACCTTTTCCCAACTGAAGAGAACTGTCATCGGTGCTTCTATTGATTGCTTTGTTTCCATTCGGTGCTCGATTCATGGGATTCCAATTTTTCCAT
>JZKD02S1346907.1:192438-202487 GCA_000966675.3 Picea glauca | reverse complement strand
TATAATTTAAGTGAATTTGACAACATCCATCATGAGTAGTAAATCAAAACCATCATACGTAATAAATATGCATCCAAAAATCATCAACCACTTTCAATATATAAAAATTGACGGGTCAATACTGATAAGATCACCATCATATATAACTAAAACAAGTGAAAGTAAAATATGCCAGTAGATCAATAACATGTGAAAATGATACATGTCGAACTATCGACATAAGTCAAAATGATACATCAAGTACAAATGATATAAATACAAATGATAAATTATGTAAGACAAAATGATACAAGTCAATATGATATGTCATGTCCAAATGATATTAGTCAAAATGATACGTGTCCAAATGATACAACTCAATAATATGGTACTAGATGTCATCAACCACTTTCAATATATAAAAATTGATGAGTCAATACTGATAAGATTATCATCATATATAACTAAAACAAGTGAAAGTTAAATATGCCAGTAGATCAATAACATGTGAAAATGATGCATGTCCAACAGTCGACATAAGTCAAAATGATACATCATGTACAAATGATATAAATAAAAATGATAAATTATGTAAGACAAAATGATACATGTCCAAATGATACAACTCAATAATATGGTACTGAAGGCCGTGAAAATGATACATATGATAATAACCATGAAAAGAGGCATTATAACAATATATATAAAATGATCCATGATGCAATCTATATGATCATGAATGTCACTGGATGCTACCAACAACTGCCTCATCATGATCATCACCAGTGTGATTGTGATCATCATCATCAGCAGCAGCAGCAGCAGCATCGGCTTCATTGTCATCTATATTTGTGTCATCATGAGCATCATATTCCATCTCAACATCGGACCCAACGTCATTTGGATCCATTTGATGAGGATGACCTGGCTCTTCTAGAAGATCCTTGTTTTGCAAAAAAAAACATTTAGAATGAAAAGTTATTATTTATTTCATGCAATAATTAATTTGTCTGTTATATATCTAATATTACAACATATGAAATGAAACGATAATCATATTACATAATATCAAAGTGCACATATGATAATAAAATTTCAAATAAGTTACAACTAAGATGTGATTCCAATGATGTAAAACATTCAAGAATTCTAATAAACATTAGTAAAGATCATAAAAAAAATTGTTATACAATTTAACTATCAATTATAATTTCTATTACATAAGCTTAAGTACAAACCCTCTCCATTTTGTGTTATATATGATTATGTTTGCCTTGAAGATATTTTAAGAATTAACTAGTCTATATGTCTTCTTCTCTTATATTTCAGAAATGAATATGTCTTCATTAGGTCTAGGAACACTTCCACACAAAAGTATGACCTAACCATTACTTTTCCCATGAGTTTTGGCCACTTTTGAAGACTGTCGTTGTTTAGACTCATGCAACAAGTGGCATGCCACTAGTTATAGTGGCTAAAAGGGCGTCATGACTCTGGTTTCCAGTGTCTAACCAATGTCACCCCCACAAATTTTGGTTTTTTAGGAGTTTTTCTTTCTCATATCTGTAGATCTTAGGCATCCTTGATCCTTGAAGTCCTCAGGAACAAAAAATACTCCTGAATCAATTGTGTGTACCTTTCATTTGGTTTTGCATGCAAATAATTGTTTGAAATAGAGCTTAGTTGTATTATCTGTCAGTAGCATCTCAAAGTCTTTCCTTGACATGCCATGCATTGCCTTGACATGCCTTGCCTTGACTTGACATGCCATTCCTTGCCTTGACATGTCACGCCTTTCCTTGACATGTCTTTCCTTGAAATTCCTTGCCTTTACTGGACATGCCATGCCTTACCTTGACATGTCATGCCTTGCCTTGACATGCTTGCCTTGCCTTGACATGCCATGCCTTTCCTTGGCATTCCATGAGATTCCTTGCCTTGGAATACCTTTCCTTGACATGGCATTCCTTACATTGACATGCCTTGCCTTGACATGCCATGCCCTTGCCATGCATTTCCCTACCTTGACATGTCATGCCTTGCCTTGGCATGCCATGCCTTGTCTTTCCTTTCCATACTTTTCCATGCATTTTCGTGCCTTTCCATGCCTTTCCTTTCTATGCCATGCCTTGCCTTGCCATGGTTTTCCTTTCCATGCATTCCCTTTCCTTCCCTTGTCATGCCTTGCCTTGACATGCCATGCCCTATCATGCATTTACTTGCCTTGACATGCCATGCATTGTATTTCATTGCCATGTTTTTCCATGAATTGTCATGTCTTACCATGACTTTCATTGCAGTGACTTGCCTTTCCATTCATTCCCTTGACTTACCTTTCCATGCCTTGCCTTGACATGCCTTGCCTTGCCTTGACATTCCTTTCCTTTCCTTGACTTGACATGCCATGCCTTGCCTTGACATGCCACACATTGTCGTGCCTTTCTATGCCTTTCCTTACCATGCATTATCTTGCCTTGCCTTGCCTTGACATGACATGCCTTGTCTTTCCTTCCCATGCTTTGCCATGCATTGTTGTGCCTTGACATGACATGTGTTTTTGTGCCTTGCTATGCCTTGCCTTGCAATACCTTTCCTTGCCATGCATTCCCTTGCCTTTTATTTCCATGCCTTGCCTTGACATGTCATTCCTTCTCTTGCCTTGCCTTTCCTTGCCATTCATTTCCTTGTCGTGACACGCCTTGCCTTGAAAAATTACCTATTGCAATATCCTTAAAGTGTTCAAGATATGGTATGAATTGTTGGCAGAAAAAAATAGGATTACTTGGATGCTTATTCCATTCATTTTGTATCAACATATGTTCATGAAGACACAAAAGTTAATAAAATATAAATGCACGTATCTCACAATTATTTGAATAAGCAACTTTGTTAACTTCATTATTTTTATATTGTTTTCATTTTAATGTTGGAAATAATTTTTTATTATGTTTTATTAAGAACTAAACATAAAATAATTAAACAAAATAAAAGATTTTAATCACCTAGAATTAGGTGAAAATTTAATAAATTAAAGCTCAATTTTAGTTTCCTATTTCATATCAAAACATGAATATTCATTCTCAATGATTTCACTGAGTCTTAAAACCTTCCCATATAGTCAATGAATTCTCCTAGTCTAACCATGTAAAATTTCAACGCATACAGTCACATTTTGAATAAATTTCAACATTGGCCCCATTCACTGCTCACTATATTGGGTTAGTTGATGATATTGTAGATGGTCGTGATGGAAGACATTCCATGACATTTCAAGAGAGTTCCAACCAAGATTTTGTAGATGAGAATGACGAATGATGAAAATGAGATCGCATAATGAAGGGTCATGCAAACGTGGAGGATGTCAAATATTATGCGGGGACGTCAGACATCCTTGACTCTTCAAACCCTCACATATCATCAAGGCATGTGTCTCGTCTAACCATGTCAAATTTTGACGCATACAAGCACACTTTGAAGAAATTTCAACGTTGGCACCATTTACTACTCACCATATGACATCGATGGATGAAATTGGTGATGGGCATGTTGGAAGACGTTCCCTGACAACTCAAGAGAGTTTCAACAAAGATTCTATAGATGGGGATGAGGAATGATGAAAATGAGACTACATGATGAATATTGATGCAAACGTGGATGATCTCAAAGATTATGCAAGGACATCAGACATCCTTGAGTCTTGAAACCCTCACATACCGTTAAGGCATGTGTCTACTCTAACCATGTCAAATTTTGACACATACATGCACATTTTGAATAAATTTCAACGTTCACCCCATTCACTAATCATCGTATGACGTCGATGGATAACATTGGTGATGGGCGTGTTGGTTGAATATGTTCCATGACATTTCAAGAGAGTTTCGACAAATATTCTATAGATGGGAATTATGATGAATGATGACAATGAGACTACATGATAAATGTTGATGCAAACATGAACAATCTCAAAGATTATGTGACGACGCCAGGAAATATCCTTCAATCTTGAGACCCTCGCATACCGTCAAGGCATGTCATGTCTAGTCTAACCATGTCAATTTTTTATGCATGCATGAACAGTTTGAAGAAATTTTAACATTGACCCCATTCACTGCTCATTGTGCGACATTGGTGGATGACATTGGTGATGGGCATGTTGGAATACGTTCCATGAAATTTCAAGAGGGTTTTGACAAACATTCCATATATGTGAATGACAAATGATGACAATGAGACTACATGATGAGCGTTGATGCAAACGTGGAAGATCTCAAATATTATGCAGGGACATCATGCATCCTTGAGTCTTGAAACCCTTGCATACCATCAAGGCATGTGTATAGTCTAAACATGCCAAATTTCAATGCATACATAAACAATTTGAAGAAATTTCAATGTTGGCCTCATTCACTGTTCACCATGTGACATCATTGGATGACATTGGTGATGGGCGTGTTGGAAGATGTTCCATGAAATTTTAAGAGAGTTACGAAAAATCCCTAAATCCATTTTAAACCATAATCCATTGACCCTTAAATCCTTAATCCCTAATACCTAAACCAGAATTAAGCCCTAATCCCTAAACCCTTGAGCCATCAACCTTAGTTAATCACTAATCCCTTAACACAAAAGACCTAAATCCCCTAACCCCTAAGCCATCGACCCTTAAAATCTTAAACCTTAATCACCAATCCCTTAATCCATAAACCCATATGCCCTAATCAATTAAACATTGATCCCCTAGCCCATAATCCCTAAACCATCAACCATTGAACTACCTAACCCATAAGCACCAAATCCCTCAGCTCTCGACCCTTAATCACTTAAACCCTGACCCCTAATCCCTTAAACCTTAATCCTTGTACCACAACTCCCTAAATCCCATAATCCTCAAAGCCCTTATCCACTTAAACCCCAACACCTCAACTAATAAACTATTTAGGCACATCAGGTGCTAAATCCGACACTGAATTCAGCGCTATTAGCACCTAATTTAGCGCATAAATGTTATGGTCAGCGCAAAAAATGCCAGAAATAGTGCCATCTGGATAAATAGCGTCGATGTTTTCAAAATATTGGATAAAAATACTAAAACAGTCTTTGGAATAAAAAAAGGGAGCAATTTGCAGGGATTTGTTTTAGTGTCATGAAGGATCAGTTACCCAAATCTTTCCGCCAGATATCCTTCACTGATTTTGAGACATAGATCCATTGTGTCTCTCTTTCATGGCTATGATCTTTATTCGACATGAATCCACCTTGTATCTATTTCATGGCCATGATCATTTCTTTCTATATATACATTCTTCATGGATTTACAGTGTACTTGATTAATGCCCATGCTTATCACATTTGAACATGGGTATGCCCGCCTTGGAAATTGAGTTTTTTGAGTTGTTTGTGTGTTGGTTTCTGTCCTTATATTGGGTGTTGGCGACCTTCACCATGGATAATTGATCTTCGAAGAATTATAATGTATTTTGGACATCAATTTCTCTTATGACCTCACATATTAGGGGGCATATATTCTAGCGCAAATTACCACTATTGAAGCATTGATGCTCTTATTGGCTTAGTCCCTATCCTACTTACACACAAATCTTCCCCATACCTCCTTGAGACCTTCTAAAAAACATATTTTTGGAAGTTGTATGCGCCCTCACAATTATGTATCATGCGTATACACGAGCTACTCAAGGGGCAGTCGCATACATGATAATAAATGTTTAAAAAATATATTTATGCCTAATAAAATGTTGAACTACATGTTTGGTTAGTTTCCTAACTCCTTTTACCCGTACTCAACAATTTGTAACCAACTAGAGAAGCCATAAAATGATCATTTTGTCTAAGGATAAATGTAATGATGCTTTTCACATTAGAGAAAACACCTATTTGGCTATACCCTCCAAGTCCATATGCCCATACATATCCTTGTTGTTGTTGTGTTTTTGACCTAGAAACCCTTGTTTCTAGCCCCTTTCTAATCACCAACCAATCTGACCAAGAGTCTCCCATATATGCTCTTTGGGTCCATGGTGAATCTAGAGTCAAAACCAATCCTTATCGTAGGAGTTGGGGTGGAGGGACCTAGAGTCTCTTTCGATAGGTAAACACCGCACTAGGCATGAATAATTTATAACTACCTAATTGTTGTTCATCAATAAGAAACTCATTCCTTTTAAGTGTATTGTATTGGTATTGATTAAAATTGTAGTTCTTTCATATATGCTTCACAGAATACTAATTTCTTTGATCATTCTGTTATTTTTCATTGGACTAACGGGTTCTTATTAGTATAACTACCTCTTTGAATAGTTTTTCATGTTTAAGGTTCTTGTAGGTTTCATAAGAACTATTGGAAAAGAGCAAGGAAACTCTGACAATCGAAAATGACAACAACCGTATGAATCCTGGTGAGTTAACCCTTATCCTCTTCTCAATAGTTAGTTATTTCCTTTGAATTCAGTTATAATATATTTGTTGAGTATTATTTATGGAATTTTCTTCTTGTACGGTCATTGGTACACTACAGTAAGCCCACTATTGTATGGAAGTTTTCCTCGAAAGCACAAGTGAATAAGAGAATTAAATGGATCACAAGTATTCGTTAAGGGAGAGTATGAATGAATAATTCCTTCTTGTGATCATGAATAATGTCTAAATAATATGATGAAATTGTAATGATGTAAACTAATTCTAGAAGTCTATGTGAGAGTGAGAGATGAGGAGGAATGAGAGAATTTAGGGATGAATATTTGTTGAGAGATTCATGGAGATATTGTGGAGAGTTATGGAGATAGTTATGCATTTGGTTTGAATGGAATATCTAATTTTGGCATAGTTGTTATGGTTGTTGGACATAGTGTCATTGATATATTATCATTGATGTCAACAGTCGATGTCATTAATGTGTTGTCATTGATGTCAACAATCATGATAAGTTGTTATGATGGAAACATGAATCAATCATGATCAGTTATACAGTTGGCATTAGTGTCAACATGGCCAATAAGGTCTTTCCATGTGTAATTAAGGGTCAATGATGGAAAGAGAATTTCAAACAATAAGCAGAGAAACAAGGTTAATCTCAGGAGGAAAAGTATACTAAAGATCGATAGAAGAACATCACCTAAAGGCTGAAGCAATTCATGATTATTGTTGATCATGATAGGATCAACAATGTTCTTGTGATCAAGGCTCAAGAGAATTAGTGATTGACTATCAGTGCATAAAAGAATGCACAAACAGTTATTAAATCTCAGGAGAGTTAGTGAATGAAGAACATCAACAATTTTCCTATGATCAAAGATTAGGAGAATTAGCGACTAACTATCAATGCATAAAAGAATGCACAAATAGTTATTAAAGCTAAGGAGAGTTAGCGAATGAAGAGCACATGAAAAGGTGAGAAGCCTCAGTAGCCGTCTGATCAAGAAATTGACAGTGTTGATCGTCTCATATAACGAGCATTGGTCATATGAGTGATCGTGGGCTTGAGGATCGTTGGAGCATCGTGATAATCGAATCTGCAAGCTAGATCAATGGCAGGGATAAATTGTGAAGATCAGAAGGATAATTAAACAAATTGCTAGTTATAACCTTGCAATTGGTCTAGATCGTCATATCTCATAGACTCGGATATCGACGAATGTGGTTGATCCAACAAGCGATCAATTTAAGTTAGATTAAGTCGTGACTGTCGGATGCATAATCGCCAGATCAATGACAAGGGTGAATTGTGGAGATCGAAAGGAGAATTAAATATTGCACTAGTTCCAATCCCGCAATTAGTCAGGACCGTCCGACCTTATAGCTTTGAAGATCGACGATTGTGGTTGACTCACCAACAATGCACAACTTCCAATTGCGGAGTTTGGGTGACGAGTTAAATCACTTGCAAGTTGTGGTTCTACATAAATCCCTGATCTTGGATCTGCTTCGAGTGTCTTCACGATCGTTGGATCAAATTTTAGTGGAATGACGAGATAAGATGAAAGGGTTGAGAATTTGATCATCCGAATACCCGTCAGTTGTCGGATCAAACCTGAATTACTGTCAGCTGTCAGATCACTTTAAAGTGGAAGGATAGGTTAAGCGAGGTAAAAGGGCCGAGAGTTCGATTATCCAAATACCCACTAGTCGTTGTATCAAACCCGAATTCCCATCAACCGTAAGATCATTTTCGAGTGGAAGGATAGGATAAGTGAGGTAAGATATGAGATCTCATTTATGCGAAATTCCGTCAGCCGTTGGATAATTCTAAGTGGAAGGACAGGATAAGATAGAAGAGTTGCATCACAAACAGATCGAACCATCGATCTAGGATCATGATTGATGAACAACATTTAGTTCGAGTATAAATATGCGAGTAGGTTACGCTCTAGAAAGTTTGATATTTGAAATACCCGAAGCCCGAAAATTTGAAATGAATAAGGACCATCGAATTTGGAGGATGTACGATGACCGTTGGATCAAGGTTGCTGGTCAATAGACCACGTCAACAAGGACACATAGCAGACCACGTCAGAAGATCTACGTCAACAGACCATGTCAGCAAAATACGTCAGCAAATGCACATGGCATAATCAGATGATGACAAGCATCAAGAGGAAATTGGTTCATGCCATGTCAACAAGTGACGTAAGAAAGTTACGTCACTCTGAAAGAATTTCTTTGGGATTTTCACCACCAAGAAATGTCAAAAGTCCCGAAGGATGAAGTTCGGAAGTCACTCTCAACCGTTTGATCTGAGATACCCTTCGGATACTATTCTGACTGTTAGATCAAGGAGATGAATATGTGTCACATCTGAAGATCTACGTTGACAGACCACGTCAGTAAGAAACTGTGACAGACCACGTCAGCAGTCCATGTCAGCAAAGACACGTGGCACAGTCAGAGAATGACAAGTGTCAAATTGAATCGACACTTCAGGTACGTGAAGATCACAAATCTGAGTGACACGCGACATCTACTTAGCTTGTGACACGTCATCAAGTGACGTAAGTAAGTGACATCACTCCGGAAAATTGACGTACATAGGAAAGAAAGGGGTTGATATTTAAAATCTTTGAAGTTCGGAGACCCGAAGGAGATCTCGATCATCGGTTTGATGTCAAGTGTACTCTCAATCGTTGATCAAAATACAGTGGAAGGATAGTGTAAGTATAATAGACGAAGTCGCGGAGTAAATGGTAGCCATCCATCTCATTGCTTGATTAAGTCATGGCCGTCGGATTAAGGAATGAAAGGATAGATGTAAGGATCAAATATGACCATTGATCCGGTTTCGTGATATAAATTTAAATCGCCCGATCTGTTCGGGTAATCTGATTCGAAAGTTTTAAAAGGTTTGAAATGTTGAAATCATGAAGTTCTGAAGGGCAATGTTTCGTCAGCCGTCCATCTCATCGAGAGATTGAATCATCACCATTGATTCTGATAAGTGCTCAAGCGCTCGTTTGGTAGAGCGTCTGGTCATCGTCATTGGTCATATGACATAAGAGATTTAAATGAAAATAAAATATGTCGCTTAAATTGTTAAGCATGTGGGTCTACGCCCATGATCATATGAACATGGTTTGAAGGAAGTGCCTCATCCAGACTTGATTCGACATAGATTTAACACCAAAACATTACAGAGAATTGATAAGATTGAATATGATCTATTGATGAACCGAGAATGCAACAGAAACATGAGTATGATCTAATGTTTGATCCATGTCTGTGATCAACTCATGAGGACAAATAAACTGATACACAGTCATAATTAAAAGATAGTTAAATCATGAAATCATGAATAACGAATAAAAAGAAAAATGATATTAATTAAAGTTTAAAGATTATCATTTTAAATGGAAAGATACAATGGTTCAAATAATGAAAAGACACAATGCTTCAAATTCACACCAGTTGGAAGACTATATAAACAAAGAAAAATTTGTGAGAAGGAAGTAGTTGAATTTGTTGAAGTATATATATTTATATATAATGGATTGAATGAAAGTTCATTCTATCAGGTTGGTGCCTGTTTACAAGTTGGGTCTTGTATGAGGATTGGATTCCTC